>JBANCV010000010.1:42500-200516 GCA_037040105.1 Amiota albilabris
CAACAGCAACAACAGCAACAACAATATCAGCAATATCAAAATTTTGAAATTTTTCAATCAAAATATTTGTTTTGTTTTTTTGAAATTTTTTTTTTTTTTAATTTTGTTTTGCAATAAGACGAAGACAAACATAAATACAAAACACAAAAACACTCGCTCTTACTCTTTCTTTTTTTTCTCTCTCTCTCCTTATTGCAATATTCCTACTCACTTGTACCTAATATGTCTGTTTCGCTCGCTCATATATTCATAATGTTCTCCTGCTTGCTCGCTCGATTGAGGTGAATAGGTCACCACTATTCGCTATTGTTTGCTCTCTGTTTCTCTTGCTTGTTCACCATTTTTGTTCATGCACGTTACACGTTATCAATTATCAATTTATCGCTCTCTTTCTCCTTCTATCACTGTCTATCTATCTGTCTTGCTCTGTCACTATATCTTGCACGCTCGCTCTCTCGATCACTTGTATTTAATCATAATTATATCTATAAAAGTTTTGTTCCGTATAGAGCATTTATTCTTTCGGCATATTTTTTGTTTTTGTATTTAATAAAAAAAAAAATGTTATTAATTTATATAATAAAACTACCATACTATTGTTTATTAACAATCTCAAGTAGTTGTATGAGTTTAAACGATGCATATAGATCTGTGAATATGGAACGGATTTATACAAAAAAAAAATATCATTTAACTCAAAGTACTCTGAGTTGTCTTTTGTATTCATCGAATCCAATGATATGTGGAGTGCATAAATACTTAATAAAAAATTTTATAAATTTCAGTAAGTTTGGAAATAATTTGAAAAAAAATTAAATCATCAATAATACTAAGATCAACATATGTATACTCTTCACGCAGTGAACAGTATTATAAGTTTGTCATGAAGTTTTTAATGCACAGAAGAAGACATTGTAGACTCCATAAAGTATAAATATATGTCCTTGATAAGCGCAACGAAACGAGTTGATCTAGCCATGTCCGTCCGCCCGTCTGTCCGACCGTCTGTCCGTCCATCTGTCTGTCTGTTTGTATGCAAACCAGTCCATCAGTTTTTCAGCTGGAAAGCTAAAATTTTGGACGCAGCTTTCTATTCACCATACGCAGTACATTTCTAGGAATCAGCCGAATCGGACCACTATGAGGGGTAACTCCCATACAAACCCCCATCCAATTTCAGGTTCTTGTTAGAAATTTTTTTTGCCTTTTATGCTATCAAACTGAAATTTAAACATTAAAAGTGTTTTGCCAATATATATAAGCCACTAGAATTTCAAGACTAATGGACTATCAGAAGGGGTACTTCCCATACAAACCCACCACTCAATTCCATGTTCTTGGTAGAATTTCTTTTTTTTGTGTTTTGTGTTATTAAACTGAAATTTGGGCACTAGAAGTATTTGATCCATATACATAAGCCACTAAGCTTTCAAGCCCCTCGGACTATCAAGAGGGGTACCTCCCATACAAACCTCCTACTAAAATTCATGTTCTTATTGGATTTTTGTTTTTGTTTTTTATGTTATCGAAATGAAATTTGGATACTAGAAGTGTCTGACCTATATTCATCAACCATGTAAATTTCAAGATCCTATGATTACTGGATCGTATAGCTCCTATAAAAAAAAAAAAAACGTTTTCTAGGGGATGTGTGAAGAGTATAACATCTTCGGCATAGTCGAAGATACCCTTCATTCTGGTATTATTTCTGCTTTTTTTGTATTTCTTAAAAACTCTCCAAACTACAAACTAAAGATGCAATTAAATCAATTGACAAACTATCATAATTATGGATAAAAAGTGATTGCCATGACTACTGATCACAGTGATGATTGGCTATATCGATTGTTTGTCATTGTACTACCCATCTTGTCAGCCGATTGGAGAAGTTACCCATTGATTTAAATGCACCTTAAAATTGCTACTATTACTACTATCATTTTCCTTATTATTACTCATAATATCACCCATTAGTGCAGTTCCACTACTTAGTTATTCATACCTATATACTTTGATTTAGTCACATATTTCTTTCAGTAGTTTTTAATAAAACAAAAACAAAATAAATATAAAAATTGGCTTTTTTGTTTAAAAACCCAACAAAACAAACAAAAATTTATCATAATTTTCATGCTTTTTGTTTTTTCTCTTTTTTTTATTTCTTTTTCTCTTTATTTTCATGGTTCCATTATCGATTCGATTTGTGAATAAACGTAACAAAAAACCTACCCCACAAAATCAATAAAATTAAAAAAAAAAAAAAATAATATAATAAAAATAAATATCACAAATAAATCAATATAAAAAACAAATTATGTTATCAATTTCAAAATGAAATCATCAACAACAATTACAACAACTACAACAACAACAACAACAACCAAAACTTACCTAATTTATCGATTATCGATTAATAATAAAAAAAAAAATGTATACAAAAATACATTCTGACATTTGTCATCTGTGCACGTGCATTTTTCATTAAACAACTAAACAACATCAATAAAAATGTTGATACTTCTTTGGTTTTTTTTTTTTGTCTTGTATGATTTTAATATATATAAATACCATACTTATTATATATTTATTATATAATTTATTAAAAAAATGAAAAACAACTTCTTTCTTCATTAAAATAATTTATGTTGGTTTTGTTTGGAACTAATCGAAACGCAAAATACAACAATATGATACAACATTAAAAACACATTAAACATTTGCCAAAAATCGATAACAATGATATCGATATTTGCATATACCGTTAAACAAACGAACAATCGTTACACACACAAACACACACAACAAAAACAACAACAACAACAACAACAACAATACGAATCCTTTCCTTTCATATCCCATAATACATTTTCATTCTATACACTTTCACTTTATCTTATCTTCGATCCACTTTACTTATTCTATTCTATCTATCAATTTTTTCCTTTTTTTCCATTCTTCCTTTCTCCATTTCTTCTATTTTCTATCTTCTATTATATGTATGTTAATCTTTTCATAATCCTCTTTCCTTCGTCTGTATAAAATCCAAAATATTTTTTGTTTATTTTTTCTGAAACACACCTTCCGCTCCCCCTCCTCAACCATTCCCTAATATTCTCCTATCCAAACTATATATAAAATTTTCTATACAAACTACAACAACTTTAACACTTTTGATGTATCAACACCAACAACAACAACAACACCAACAACAATACCAACAAAAACACTCAATAAAAAAAAAAACATAAAATGCACATAATCAACGTCAAAATTTCAAAATTTCAATCGATTTGTTTATCGATTAATCAACAACATCAACAACAACGATAACAACAACAACAACAATAATAATAATAATGAAATCAATCATCCACAATCGACAACAACAATTACATCAACAATAATCAATCAACGATAAACAAATGATAAACATGTCAATACGTTGAACGATACAACGATAACAATTCATTAGAATGGCGCAACCGATACACAAATCGATTTATCCGCCATCAATAAACAACTTGAGGAAACCATTCGCGTTGCCCGTCAAGTTAAAGAGGCCGAGGCTGCCGAATCCCAAATTGTCACATTACCAGTCCAACAGAAACCGATACCATTGCCAATAAAATCAAATGAGCAAATCCAATTGAGCTTCAACAATGAATTGACTACATTAAGTAGTAACAACAACAACAACAACAACAACAACAATATTCCCACCAATGTTGCCAAATCTCTGAGTACCAATGATCTGCAATTGTCCGAATCCAAGTCACCAGCAATCGATGAATTGACACTCGATTCAGCTGAAGACACAGCTGATTTGGATGACAGAAATAAAAGGTAAGTGTACTTTTATTGAGTCCAAATATAGAGTTTTCTCCCTCCATACATAGATACAATTACACCTACACCTACATCCACATCCATGCATACAACACAACACACATCTGTGCCCACACAAACATACATATGTACATACATGAAATAAATCTGATTTTATTTTTATTTTATCACTAAAAGAAACCAATGAATAACTTAAAATTATTGAATATATTTCTATATAGTAGAAATCTCTAGAAGATCTATAATTATATTGAAAAGTGAAATGATAAAGTTTAATAAAAATATTAGATATAAATAATATTCAAGAACTTCTATTAAGATGGAAAAAATTCTCCGACTTGATGTGTCGCACTGTAACAAAGTCATCACATTGGGACTATTATAACATACCCCATAATTACAGCTTTTAAGATAGTGTGATACGTATTCTTCCCAAGATCAGTTGGAATCTGCAATTTATATTAGTTCTTGGTGTTGTATCTGGTCCATATTAGATCATCACATTGGCGGAGTAAATGCTCTGCTCTTCCCTCTTCTTCATTACAGAAGAATACACCATATAGAAACCACATAAGTATATACATATATTCACAGTGATACCGGGAATATAGATTAATATACTTGAATACAGATTATTGTAATGAAGATTGTACCAAAGTCTGTTAGAATTTATAGACTTGACAAACCGCTCAAGAAATTGTGCTTAACAACAAATTGTAAGTAAGTGAAAAGCGATTTATCCATTCGATATATTTTCATAGTCTTTGATTCTACCATTTCCATTAACTATCATCTGCTTTTAAACAAATTATTCTCTCAGTTTTTGAGCTATCTAACTGAAATCCTAGAAAATGTACCCCACTCAGACTTCTCCGAAATCATAATAACTTTTACAAAAATAAGTCATTTTTGAGATAAATAAAAAAAAAACCCGGAATAAAAAATAGTCATGCTCTAAGGAGGTTATTACCTAGACGACCAGATTGTCGATTGATACTATAAAGAAATATAGACATAAATATTTCCATACTTTTTATTTTGTTTATTTTTTTTTTATCAAAATTTATTCATTTTCGATTCACATACACCTAAACTAATCGAACAAAATTCAAAATTCAAAAAAAAAAAAACTTCACTCCCACAACATTGGTTCCACCTCATACTCCACTTGTACTTCGTCGTCGTCGTCATCATCGTCGTTGTCGTCCTCCTCCTCCTCACTCTCTTACCAATGAAGTAATCTTTTTAAAAGGTTCCTGAGTTTTGGCGGTGCTGGACTTGCTGGTGGCTCTAGCGGCGGTGCTGGTGCTAGTTCCGGTAATGCAGCTGCAGGCGGTGGTTCTGGAAATTTCCTTCTAGATATTGTGCGAGTAAGTTTCTAATACATAAAACCAATGTAATATATGCGTTTATATTTTCTAATGAGTTTTTTTTTTTTTCTTCTTCAATTAGCTCTTCTCGGGCAGCGTACAAACCCAAACTGGTGATGAGGCAGCAAATAGTGTAAGCGGCAGCAGTTCCGACTCAAGTGATGCGGACAGTGATAGTAATCGTACAGCTGATGGTTACACTGAAGGAATTCCCGGTCCAGTGACACGTCTTGTAGTTTTGGCCAATCGTGGTTTGGCAAATCTAGTACAAGATTTAATACTGGTAAGTACAATACTATGTAATAATAATATCTAATAGAGCAGTGGTTCTTAAAATTTTTGATTTGGAAATTGTTAAAGTTCTTTAAACAAAAAATACTAATTGCAAAAGAAACACAATATGACTGAAATCATTGATTTGGTTTCAAGAAGTACTTTTATTGAGAAAATTGGGCTCATAGATAGAGACAGATTAAATGTCGACCGCCATATAGGAAAAAACAAACCGACTCGCACTGCAATTCCGCCCCGCAACACTTGTGACAACATCGCAACATTCTATTCATTCTTCCAATATCTATTATGGAATCAGGTGATGTACATAGGATCAAGTAGACGGGGCGTGCTTCGGAAGCTCTTCATATCTATAGAAAGTATGATTACTAAGTTACTCCTTGGCAAGTTTGTCTAAAGGATAATCTGCCACTGCTCATAGATCAGTATGAAGGGAGAGGCCTATTGTCGAAAATATTGTGGTAAAAAAGAAGTTTAAGAAACTGTTTCGAAGATTGAGTTTTGGGAACCACTGACTCAATGAGTCCTTAGTACTTCCATACATACTTATGTACATATTATTAAAATAAATATGAAAATCTATTTATTTTTTTTTTTTTATCATTTATAGCGTGTTGCTGCCACAAGTGAGAAATTCGTTAACTTCAAGGCCAAATTGATCACGGCGCTGATTTAAGTAATATAAATAATGATTACCAACCACATTTGCCACATACTAGTAGTAGTAGTACTACTACTACTACAATATAATGTACGATATTCGACGACGACAACAACAACAACAACAACAACAACAACAGAAAAGTTATAGATTCCTGTGCAGAAAAAAGAGAATACAAAATTTTAGTCAAAAAACGAAAGAAAAAAACAAACAAACAAAAATCAAAAGAGAAAAGAAAAACTGAAAAGCACAACGAATTTAAACAATAAAACAAAATTCAATAAAGCACAACGAAGCAATCTACAATATACTTGCTAATGTAAATGAAAAAGGATATCACACACTCACACCTACATACACAGACACACACACATACACAACTATTTTTACTATACACATACACACACACACTCAACACTCAAGACTCAACACACAACACCAACACCAACACCAACACATGTAAATGTTTAGTTACTCATTGAAAAGACAAAAGAAAAGAAAATTAGAAGAGAAAAAATTTTTGTCAATTTTTTTTTAGCAAATTTTTTATTTTATATTTTTGTATGTAAACAAAATTTAGTTTAATTTTTAAATGAAAAACAAAAAAATTAAAAACAAGGAAAAAATTTAAAAAAAAAAAAAAATTTGAAAAAAAAATTGAAAATGAAACACACAAAGAAAAGCATTTTTAAAGCAAACAACAAAACAAAACGAAAAAGGTTTGTTAAATTATTTTGTTAAAAAAGAAAAACAAGAAAAGAAAAAATTTCTTTTTAAATGAAAATAAAACAGAATCAACTAAAATTATAATTAAAAAAAAATTATAATATAAAAAAAAATTATAATAAAAAAAAAGGATAAATTTATGAGAAAAATATAAATTTAATGTAAAAATTTGTAAATTTTTAGTGAAGTCACACACGCGAGCAGCGAGCAACTTCTTTCTTCCAAGTAACTTACATGAGTTTCTTTCTTCAATTCTCTTTCTTTAATTCTTTGTTCTATTCTTTCTTAAGTTCTTCATTCAATTCTTTCTTTAATTATTTGTTCAACTCTTTCTTTAATTCTTTCTTTAATTCTTTCTCCAATTTCTTTTTCAATTCAGTCTTTAATTCTACAATATGATCTGTTCAATTTTAATAATTTTTTATATATCTCTTCTCCTCCTTCTCTCTCTCTCTCTCTCTCTCTCTTTCTCTCTGACTCTCCTCTATTCCACTATTCTCTATCTTTCTTTTCTCTATCACTGTCACTCATTTAAACTTAAAAGCTTTAAGTTTCTCTTGCGCTCTTAGTCTCTTTCATGCGCTCACAAACTTGTAAATAATAAAACTGCGCATTTCTTTCTTTCCAATTTCTATATTTCTGTTCCTTAACTTTCATACTCTTCCTCTCTTTTCTATACACTAACTTTAAAGAATCCAACAAAAACAAAAAAAAAAAAAAACTACTTAACTTTTGTACATTTTTGTGTTTATTGCAAATTTCCTTTTGTTTATAATTTAAATAAAAAAAAAATGACTGTGGTGTTTTATTTACTATTATTTTAAATATTATAATATATTAAACAAAACAAAAAAAACCTGAAGAAGAGCATAAAAAACAAATTATTAATATAGAATTTTATAAAAAAAAAATTTTTTTTTTTTTTGTTTGCTTATCATTTGCTTTCACAATAGTTGTTGGTGTCCCTCCCTCCCATAATAAAAACAAAAAAAAAAAAAAAAACAAAAGAAACCTAAAACAAATTTACAAATCCGAAAATTAAATAAAATACTGTTAAATTTAAAAACAAGAAACTAAATTAATACTTTCAAAAAAAAAACAGAAGAAAATAAAAAAAAACAAAAGAAAAGAAATATTTTGTATAATTAAACTGGAATTGTTAAGTTTAAGCAAATTTTCTTTTATGATTTTTTTTAGAATTTTAAGTGATTTTTTTTTTAATAAATATTTAAAAAAAAAATTATAAGGTGTTTACTTTTTGTATTTCCCACAACAAAATGACATTATGCAAGCAATCATTAAGCCATCTTGGACATATGGTATTCAGCTCTGGGATCTGGCATCCTAATAGCAAATCAAAAGCATTCAAATCACCCCAGAATAAAGGTCTTCGGATAATGACTGATACACTATGATTCGCCAAAAATAGTAACACTTTACACAATGATCTCCAGATGACTTCAGTTTAAAAGCTTATCAACAGGCTAATCAACGATCGACTAAACTATCACCTCAATTCACTACGAACCAACGAACTCCTCAACCATAACTGTCGCAGACACCTTAATCCTTAATTAATACTAATTAAAACAAAAATAGTTTGACAATAATATATTCTTCGCCTGTCAATATATGAGACCTATGTCTTAGAAGTACTTTAGTATTGTATTTGATTGGCTTAAAAAAAGTATTTAAAAAAAAAAAAACTTTTTGTACTATTCCCAACAGATCTAAGAATAGACATGCAAAGAAACAAGATAAGAAATTTTACTAGCATTTTGTCATTGGCGACTGCTGTAGTACTGGTGGACAGGGTGCCCTCCTAAGTTGTAGTCTAATACTTTCCGCACATGATAAAAGGAAAATTATAAGAAATCAGCAAACAATTCCAACATGTAGTGCTCCCAAATTACTGCTTCTTGCAGTCGAAAACTGTCTCTAAATAATGTTTGACGTACATTGAACACATCGAAAGACATTGCCAGAGGCGTGAAAAATATCTTGGCCACATGCTGGGACTCAATAGGATGATTTTTTGTAGTAGACAACATTTTTGTTAATTTTAATATAAATTCCATAAAGAGATTACTTTTCCTATGACATAATCTTGTTAATATAAATTCCATAAAGAGATTACTTTTCCTATGACATAATCTTGATATACCAGATGGATATCGCTATTATGGACGCCATCTGAGAAGGGACGCCTTGATTGCTCTAAGAGAAACTATAGTGGTGGTTTGGTAATGGTGTGGGGTGCATTTAATACATAAATCTGGTAAGCCCGAATTACAGTTCTCGAGCTCAATAATAAACAGAGAAACGTACATAAATGTGCTGGTGAATAGTCTCGTCTCTTTTTCAGGATAAAGCACGTATTCACACAAGTCGCCAAACTATGACATTTTTGAAAACTGTTCTGTGCTCTGTGGTCATATACCATAGTCAGCTTGCCCGTTGGACTTAAAGGCTATAAAACACATTTGGCGTGAATAAGTTCGTCGGCTATGTGCTGACAATGATTTCGAACTAAAAAAACGTCCATTTTCATCGAATGGTGCAAGCTTAAGCCGATCTTATTAACGAACCGCATAAATTTAATTTTTAGAGCTGTCAAAACTTCGAATTGATGACTCATCCTCCGTACAGTCCTGATATGACACTTCTTGTTCCCGAATACCAAAGGTAAACGCGTGCCGAAGAAGCAGTTGGAAGTGTCTCAATAGTAATGGAAAAACTGCTATGACAAATGGTTTGAACAAATTCAAAAGTGCATTGATCATCATGGTGAATATTTTGAAAACCAATAAAACCATTTTCATTTAAAAATGTTTGTTATTATTTGCTGTTCCTGAAATATAAATAGTAACCCTCGCATTCTTTATTATTTATTCTTAAGCTAAACTTAAAAAAGTTCTGCTCCACTCTCTGTCGGATAGTCAGCGAATGTGCAATCAGCATTTTGAGCTATAGAGAGTGCTATAGAGCTTTTAGACGAGTAATGTTTATGTTATTGACTTGTATTGTTTATGTTATCGGTCGTGAGATCGTTTCGTCAGCAATAACAGTTATCACATTGGTTATTATACACTGCACTTTTATACTCTTCTATTATAAGTTTGTCATGAAGTTTGTAACATATGAAGGGAGACCGCAATAAAGTGTATATATTCTTAATCAACTCGACATGACGAGTCCGTCCATCTGTCCGTATGTATCTATGTATGTATGCAAACTAGTCCATCAGTTTTTAAACTGGAAAGCTGAACTTTTGCATGAAGTTCTTTTCACCATACGCTGCACATATATTGGAATCAGCCAAATCGGATCTCTAGGAGGAGTACTTCCCATACAAACCTATATTCATAAACGTTTTTCTGGAAAAACTTTTTTGTAAGTTTCAAGATCCTAGGATTACTGGATTGCATAGCTCCCATACAAATATTGCGTTCTCAATGTTGATTCTACCCAAAACATTTATAATTTTTTTTTTTTTGTTTTTGGCTCAATCACAAGAGAGTATGCAAAAACGTTTTCTTGAAGATGCGTGAAGAATATTACAGTTTCATCATAGCCGAATATAACCGTCTTTGCCATTTAATTCTGTCAAGTCGTGAGTGAAATACCCTATGCATATTATGAACAAAAATGAACAGAAATAGTTAGACCAATATCAGTGAAACTTGAACGATCTTTACATTATTTACAATACCTTTAGCACTACTATATTAATAGGTATTATCACTTTGGATTTGGTTTGTAACTCAAAGAACTAAAGCATACATGTATATATGTGATATGCATACATGTGAAAATGATTAGTGCGACAAGGAGATTCAAATGAACTAGCAAGCTGAACCTCAATACAGATATTGATGTATTGTATTTATTGGTTTGTGATTGAAAAGAAGTCGAACTGCTGGATCTATTGTACCATTTTTTTTTTTTTTGTGCTTAGAAAGTGAAGAAAATTTTATTTTACATAAATATTTGAAGGAACACAGTTCACACAGTCACATCGAACCGAAACGAATAACAGTTTGTTTTGGGTAGAGGAGAAAATTATTGTAGTTCATTTAATTCACAATGAAAAGAGTAAATTAATAATTATTTTTGTTTAATTTAAATAAAAATTATTGTATTTTTCATTATTATTTTTTTTTCCTAAGCATCACTCCGAATTGGAAGAAGAACCTATTGAGGAATGGCATACACGAGAGTTATTGTGTTTGGCTTATGTGGTTTTCTGGAGTGAAGATAAAGAGGACTGGGGCGCCATAAGCCGTAAGGTTAAAAGTATTTGCGATGAACAAAATCGCCCATCCCATTGGTACTCCATTAAAAATTGCAAGCGGCAATTGGCAAATTTACTTAAACTTGAAGAAGAAAAACAAAAGAATGCCTTAAAGGAAGCTGAAAAGAATGCCTTAAAGGAAGCTGAAAAGAATGCCTTAAAAGATGCTGAAAATAATGCTGAAAACATTGATGCAAGTAATGCTGAAGGCAATGCTGCAAGTAATGCTGCAAGTAGTGCTGAAGGTAATGCTGCAAGTAGTGCTGCAAGTAGTGCTGCAAGTAGTGCTGCAAGTAGTGCTGCAAGTAGTACTGCAAGTAGTGCTGCAAGTAGTACTGCAAGTAGTGCTGCTAGTACTGCAGTTGCAAAAATAAAGCCGACTATAGAGCAAGTGTTGAAACGACTTAATGAAAAGCGTGTTCAACAAATAAATGAAGCTATTCGTCAGCTGGATGAGGATGATGAGAATGATACTGAGATTGATCCACCTTTAGATATGGAACTTGAATAAGATTAAAAGCAACAATCAGTATCAGTACCAGTACCAGTAAATTCTTAATGTTAATCTTTGAACCCATCAAGACGAAATTTAAAGTTGCCATCTATAAATCACAATGTATACAAGACTATTAGTCTTTTTCCGAAACTGGTCATATAAACAACATACACATGTTATATATTTTTTAAAGCTCCTAAATAAAAGAATAATTGGAATATAATAAAAAAAATTCTTTAAAAATAACCGGATAATAATTCCAGCATATAATATACAATAGAATAGTGTAAGATAGGACTGATGGCCAGAGATTCGATTTATCCAGAAGTTTCTTCATCATTATAATGTCTGATTTGATTAAGCTATGCTCTTAGTTTTTAGCTATCCAGATAGGTTGGACTGTCATATGCAGCTGATATTGGATTGCTTCTACAATGCTGATGCTCTGTATATTGTATTATTTCCAACATTACTTTCTTTAATGAATCAAAGTTTGTGAATATGGAAAAATAAATCCTCAAGTACATTTATATTACTTCCGTATTTGACACTTGGTAACTAATTGTTTTGTTTTGACTTAGTTTGACCCGTTTATGATATCAACCACCCGCAGATATGACTGAGAGACAGACAGACAAACAATGCCACACACACTCACAGTACCTCATAAAAATGCACTTCTTATTTCAATGAATATTTATAATTTTGTGTTTTTGATGAACATTCTTTGAAAGTTTTACAAAGGAAACAATTAGAAAGTCTCAAAAAAACTATGCATGGGTTCGGAAATGGATATGGAAATTCTATAGGATGTTGACAATTTATTGATACCCAAATTCACGTAATCATCTTAGCAAGACAAAGAACAAAATTCATATCTACGAAGGTAGAAAGAAATGATGATTACTGTACAGGTCTCCTAAGAAACTTGACAAACTGCCGCAATATCCAGACCTCTCATCCCATTGAGCATCTGTGAAAACAGCTTGACAGAAAGATCCGACAGAGCAAGATCTAAAGAATGCTACATATAAAGGCTATGCACTTCCCAATGTGACAACCTACTGGGTGCTATTATATGCAGTGCTAATTTTAATACAACTGTACGGGACTGTGAAGTGAAGTGCTACCATTCCTGTAGTGAGCCTCTATGACGCAAACCAAAACAATAACAAACACAAATCTTGCAGATGCAGATACACATAAGTATGTAAATATCTTGTTTATTTGTTAGAATGTTTGTGTATTACTGAGTAGTCCTCATCATCATCATCATTATCGTTATTAATCTTATTAAAATTATTTCTATTTTGGTTTTTGTTTTTGTGTTTTAGGCACAATTTGTCGTCACAAATGACTTAATTTACTTAACAGATCTCCTCACATTTGTAAATATGTGCATACTTATAATAAGTATCATACAAAATATCCACAGATATATATATCATATATCATATTGGACGAGCGATTGAAAGATAGTGTGCGATTGATAGAGGAAGGGACTGTGGGTCTGAGTTAATGAGGGATAAAGGAAATGAGAGAGGAACTAAATAACAAGTGTTTTTTGTCAGAAGAGGAACGGGATATGTAAGAATACAGAAGCACGGATGGACAGACCGATAGTGGAAAGAGAATTTAAATACAAAAACGAAACAACAGTTTGGAAGTAAATAAAGAAGAAAAATCAATTAACGGGAAGATAAATGAGAGCAGATCTTAAAGTACCGATATGCATATGCATTAAGAAGAACAAACAACATAAGACAAGAGCTCAATTGCTCACTTGAGCATTAAACAGTTGCAAATACATAGTCCCATGTCTCATAGCCATGGACACATGCCGTCATAGTTCATATAAATAAGTATATATGAGCATACAAAAAAAGAAATCTGTTCAGTTAGTTGTGCCTTTCAGATCAACAGTTATTGAAGTTCGGTTCGGTTCGGTTCGTTCGTTTTCTGAATAAATTTCTTACTTTGTTTTGTTTTTTAACCAAAATATAATCTCACACATGGATTACCTAGAATATATATTTTCTATTTTCTTATTGTACTTATCGATTTAAGTATTTTAAAGTGTATAAAAAAAAAATTTGAATCCCAATTTCATATGTAAATCCTTTAATCTCTCAATGATTAAGACAAATACATAGAAGATTTTTTAATTTTATAGATTACATAAAAAAAAAAAAGAAAATGAAAAAAATGATACAAAATGAAAATAATAGCAACGAGCCCCATCCTGGAAACCAAGTTACAACACCAACAGCTACTCCTCTCATTGGCCGTAATGGTAGTGTTGGGAAATCTCTTCCTCTAATTCCGATGACAGTTATTGATTATGAAATCCTAATTAGCGACACGGACACTGCTTCTATAAAACAGAAAAGCAATTCTAATGGAAACAATCATTCAAATGAAACAAACAATTCAGGTCATTTTATTTCTAATGACACAACAAATTCAAGTTCATGCTATTCTTATGGCACCGAACATTCTTGTAATGTAAACGATGCACCTCTTCAGACAACAACTAATGCAAATGAATATCCTTCGAGTTATAATTATTATGATGTAACAAAAGACGCTCATTCCGGCAAATTATATAGTGGCAATACGGCTCTCGTTCCTGGAATTACCAATGGCGCTAATAGTTCATACATGAACCATATGTATCATCCTTATGGATACAGTGGATATAATAGTTATTATAACACTCCAAACGGCTATCAAAATTGTTATAATGCAAACAAATCAAGCAATGCAACAAATTATGCGGATCCGGAAATCCATGCTGCTCAACCTGCTCAGTTATACTCAGATTATACTTATCCTCATCAGAGCGATAATACTGGTATTTTATATTTTTTTTCGTTGCGCGTTATAACTAATATGATATGTGGTAATGTATCACCAGATTCCTTGGACATTTACGATTATCAAAATTTAGAACATACCAAACACACCTTATACTCTTCTAAAATATTTTCTCAAGTCTATCAAGTGGATCCCAATATTTCCTTAATTAATAATAATATTGATAATCCTGATGACAATGGAACCAATTTAGAAAGGCTTTTGTTAAGTGATGCTTATCGCGCAAGAAATGATTTGGAATTTGATATGAAATTTGAACCTGTAATTGCAGATCTTCCACTCTTAGATATTGATATTGCCAAGCCGAATTTTAAACATATGAACTATAATTTCTTTACAAAAGTGGCAAAAATCGCTTCAGTATCAGGACGAGGAGTTGTTAACTTAAAAGAACGCATCCGAACATCTAAGTAAGTTTGAATACCAACGAATACAAAATCAATTTGTCTTTATAAGATTTTATATAGAAATAATACATAAATATGTATGCAATTCATAATGAGAAGAAAAAACAAATTCCATTCCATTCAATATTTATTTGTCCGTTTATGTGCAATCAAATCTTGTCGAATTACGAACACAACTACAAAAAAACCAATAAAATCGATCAAGCTGTTACGATATATACACGTACATATATGTAATTGAATATCTTCCACACTTCAAAACTTTTGCTAAATTTTTCAGATTGACTAGATTTTAACAGTTTCCATTCAGGAGAGATTCGAAACCATTCCTGGCGCAGCACTTCTTTGAAGCTAGCCCAGTGGATTCCACAAATGTTCTATGGTTCTATTTTTGAACAATCAAAACTTAACTATATGAGCCATATGTTTTGAAAAGTAATTACATAGACCTAAAATCTTCAGCACCAAGTTCTTCACATCGAAAAGTGCTCGATTTTTATACTCTTCATGCAAGCACGAAATTTTTCTTTTACCATACGCTGCACATGTATCGGAATCAACAGAAACCTCAAGTACATTAAATTAGAAAAAAGTTTTAGTTTTTTTTTTTTTTTTGTTATCGAAATGAAATTTGGTAACTATAAGTGTCTGACTAATATTCATCAACCATGTAAATTTTCAGATCCTAGGATTACTGGATCGCATAGCTTCCATACAAATCCAAATTCAATTTCGTGTTCCCATTACAAATTTTTTTTTTTTGTATTTTATGTTATCGAACTGATCAACCATGTAAATTTTTAAGGTATTACTAGGATAAGTGGATCACATAGCTCCCATACAAATATTTGTTCTATCCTAAACATAAGTTAAATCAATAATGTAAAAATTTTGTATGCTCAATCACAGGTGCGTAGGCAAAAACGTTGTCTAGAGGATGCGCGAAGAGTATAATAGCTTTGGCATAGCCAAAGATAGATAACCTTCTTTTCTGGAAAATAATTCCCCATACATTCCTGACATCATAAAATTGAAGTCAGCCATTTAGTAAGTGATGCCAAACTAAGCAAATTAAATCTCTGAATATTATATGAAATTACAAAAAATTATAATGATTTTCATAATTCTATGGTATTTACGTCGGAAGTAGTATGTATATGTATGTATGTAAAGTAAAATTCGGTGGATCCGAAGATAGATTTTGTTTTATTGCCAATTTGTCTTAATTAATAACATTATTTTTTTTATCTTTCAATATACATATATATGTAGTTTAAACGAAGCCTATAACTCACTACGTGAGGTCATACCAACCATCCCAGAAACAAAGAAATTAACAAAAATTGAAATAGTTCGACTAGCTATGAGTTATATAGCGCATTTGGGTATACGAATAAGATTTGGTAAGAGATCACACATGATAATATATAATGGTATATATAATTTTCTAAAATTTAAGGTGATCAATTTACGAATTGTTCAAACTGTGTAATTTACAAGAAAGAAATTTGGTATATTTGTCCATTTTGCAAGGCACCATTTGCAATCAATAATAAACACATCCAAAAGGAACAAGGAGTATGCAGATATATACACAAAGATAGCAGAAGAAGCATATAATCGTAATATAGATATTGAAATTAACATTTCATTAGTCATCGATCGATGTGTTTTATGTGTGTAGCGTGTCATGTTAACAAGATATGTATGTACGTATTCTCTTATTTATAAAAACAAAGTTAAGTTTAAAAAATAATTATATATATCATGAAACTCCAGTATTGTTTAATTCGTAAAGCAACGAAATGTAGAGCTGAAAAATAAGATAGTCCATAAGAAATTCATATACAACATCCACATATTTACGTTCATATCTATATATATGTACAATACTTACCTCGATTATCATAAGCCGTTTCTTTTGCAAACCTTTTGTCGATGCCATGGCGTATTGCTTACACAGCTTATTGAAGATTCCTGTATTCGGACCATGTCCATTTAACTCCTACACCAGCACAATTAATGGACGTTTAACATATTCGAAAACGTATTTATATATTTTCTTATAATGATGCAATAGCCACATATGTAGAACTATGACATTCTATCACACACAATAGAAATTCCAAGACATTCATTGAGTAGAATTTGTCCAGACAAATTTGATTGTCACCGCAATCGTATGGATTCATAATTTCCGTCGTGTCCATTCTCTTTATCGTCTGAAGCATCCTCTACAATGATACTAGTTTCGAGCATCTTAAGGAACAAAGGGACAATCGTATTTGACTTCGTAATTGAACTACATTATTCACATAATACGTTACGGTATTAATACAGTTCATTTCATTTTATTTTATTTATTTTTTTCCAAATGCCATCAGTGTTTGCATTATTTTTTATTCATTATTATGATTTTATGTTCATGATCATTCTCTCTCTCTCTCATTTATCTCATTTAATATAAGTATATTTGCATATACATTTGTTTTTAATTTAATTTACTTTTTTATTACTTTTTTTTTATATTTAAAATATATATTTATGTTAATAAATTTCTGCATTTAGACATTTATACGTGCATATATATATTTTTCTTAACATAAGTTTATTATAATATAATAAAAAAAATATATATATATTCTCAAACTGCTTTGAGTTCTAAGGCTTCTTTTGCAGTCTTCATATAGTATGCTTAGCTAGGCTACATACGGAGTTGGAATCAGATTGGATCTAAAGTGAACTCAATTGAACTGAATTGTACTGAACTGAACTGAACAGAACTGAACTGGAACTGAACTGAACAGAACTGTACAGAACAATATACAATCGAATTGAATTCTTTGTTTTTACTGTGTTGGCCAACCAGTTGTTGTATATTGTTGTTGTTGTTGCTGTTGTTGTTGTTGTTGTTGTTCACTTGCCGTTGTTGTTGTTACTGTTGAATATGCATTTCTGTTTTGTGTTGGAGCCACATAAACCGGTGGTGCATTGTAAGCTGGAGGTGCTGTATAAACTGGCGGTTGTATATGGCCACTGCCTTGACCATATGCATTATTAGTGCTTCCTCCTCCTCCTACACTTTGTATGGGATAAGCAATTCGTTTGCGCAAATCTAAACGTTGACGACCCGATGCAGAATTTGCTTTTGTTGCTGAAGCAGCAGAAGATGTAATTGGCGGTGGATCATTCCAACCTGGCGTTAATGAACCTGCAGACACACACCGGCAAACACACGCACAGAAAATTATTTAAGTGCATTAGAATGTAATCAATAGAATATTTACCTGGAAATGGAACACTTGCTGGTGGCACATTTATGTTATTGTTTTGTTGCTCAGACATACTGCTTAATTTATTCGCTATTATTGTCGTGTTGGCCGCCGCAATAAATCGCTAGTGTTTAATAAATATTTGTTCTCTGCTTTTATATTCGATTGATTATCAATAAATAGTACTTTTCGTTAATTTTTCCTTCTAATGTAATAATATTAAGCAGTTTATTATAAAAAATCACAAAAAAAAAAAAAAAAACCACGCGATTTGTTGCCTTGCTTTCATTCGTCAAATGGCGCTGGCGCTGCACTTTTGCTTTTTATTAACCGAGCCAAGGGCTACACTTATTATTGTAATTGTAAATGCAATTTATAAATTTATATGTAAAAAACATATTTATATGAATAAAATATTAAATTTATTTCATAAATAAAATCAAATTTGTAAATTTCAAGAAATTACATTTAAGAAAAAGAAAAACACATGACTACATACGTCCTGGAAATTGCACTCCAGCCCTCGTACTCGTTATTTTGTACTCGCTACTTTCAAGGCACCATTCACATGTAAACCAAATTGATTCGTTGTGAATGGACCTTTTGAAGAAGAAGCTTGGAAATGAACATTAGTGAAATTGACATTTGTTGCATTCTAATGTTTCGCCGGTCAACTACTTACTTTTAACAATCCAATAGAATAGAAGGAAAAAAGTGACTTAGCAACAAGTAGCTTGATTACTGACTTTTGTGAAAAATATCAACAGTGAACAATTTGTTATATAATTTCAACAGGGTTTAATCATTTATTCAGAAAACAATAAAGGAAAATGAATGCAAACTTAGCGGCTTTTGTGATTGCGAAACTTCTCATATTTTATATGTTTTTTAGTGATGCAGAAGGTAAGTGTATTTTATATATAAAAAAAAATATGAATTTTTGTATAATGTAAATAAATGAAATGATGAAATACATTGAATGTTACATATATTTATGAAATGTTTTGTGATTGCAATTAGAAATTGCTTGTTTCGAAGCAGAATCGAAAGTGAAAAAGTTTTATACACATCCCTACATACTTTGATTACATATGTATGCATGTGTGTGTGTATATATATATATATATAAAGCAGACAACAAATGAAGATCAATAGAATCAATGTAATTTGAAGCAACATTTATGATGTGTCACAAATTATTTGGCACTTCCACTTTTATTATTATCAGCAAAGTCAGTGTCAGTTATACACCTTTGCCTTCCCAACCGACCTCTGCAATACGATCCTCAAACTGAGCTCGCAATATAGAGATTGAGATCTCTTACTTGCAGACTAAACCAATTTTTTATCTGGCAGATTCCCGCCACTGGCAAGAAACGACGCTGATCAGGATACCTAAGCAAAAAATTTTTGCAGACTTAGAGAAACGTCATTCAAACTGCCCGCCATCAGCGACTCACTGTCGCCAATAATCATCTTCCACAACATTGGCACACTCACACACACAAATACCTTTATTAATTCATGTTGTTTTTTTTTCATCGCCTCCGCATTTGTAATAAGTACATATGTATCTACAATAAGTGATGAAAGAAACATATCCTCTCGCATTTCTGTGTGTGCACAGAAACTGCTTACTGTTTTCACTGGTGCATTGTGGTAAGCTTCCATTATATAGCGTTTATATCATTCCAATCGATCGCTACATAAACAAAAAAAAAATGGGCTTCATTGGGAAATTTGTTGTTGGTTTTTAAGATTAAGTTTTTGCAAAGCCATGCACAAAATTTTCCGCCGTTTGTTTTTTTTCAATGCTTGCGCATTGCTGCTTCTTGAATTTTGTGTGTTGTTGTTCTTATTGTTGTATATGTTCCTCCCTTACGCAGAGTAAGAACAAGAGTATTGCGCTCTTAGTTCTATTCTTTTTCAAAGTAATCGAAGCAAGAGAGAGGCAGTTTTTCGTTTTTCATGCTTTGCTCTCTTTACTCTTGAATCTTGTGTTGTACTTTCTCTTTCATTTATCTATAACTGAGTACGCACAAGAGTATTGTGCTATTCGTTCTTTCTGTACATGATGTTCTGTGAGGGCGGGGCAAGAGAGACGCGCTCAGCTATGCCTATTTAAAATGGAGATTTCTAGTTTGTCATTTATAACAGCAAGAAATGGTACGGGGTTAAGGAGAAACTGATTTTTTTTGTTCAGTGGTTGGTATAAAAAGATCGAAATAAATAAAGGGTAGAGTAATACCCAAGTAGAAAGCCCTAAAAAAGAAAAACCACCTCTATCCATCATAACCATAAGTCAATGGGAAAGATCGGTTTATTTTGACATTTGAAAAGGTAAGGAGTGTTATGTGGAGAACCACCACTCAGCGTACAGCGATTGCTGTCAGAGAGATCTAGAAAAGACTAGCCGGGTGCGAGGAAGTCTCATTGACATGTCACAGATGACAGACTCCTCACAAAACACTATTCTGGTGTGACTTACAATAGATACAGTTAATTAACAGTGACTAATAGGTAACGAATCGTTGCTAACGATAGCTATAATTAATGGTCTAGTTAGACTTAATTCTATTTCATTCTTCCATTTTTAAGCTCAAGTGGGTGGAGTGAGTCTCTTCAGTGTGTCTTGCAGCTGCATTTACAGCAAGAGCGTTCGCTAGGGGATTTGGATGAAGCAATAGTCGATCGTTGTATCTGCTGCTTTGGAAGTTTATGGTGTCTCCCATAAAGAAGACGTTTAGGTCTCTGTGAAGCGTAGAGTGACAGATAAACCCGTTATCATAAATAGTGTTTTGTTTTGTATTATTTAAATACGTTTGATGTGACATTCTGACTCTGTGCCCCATATGAACGTATAAATTTTGAAATTGAGTTTGTTTCTACTGGGCAATGGTGTTCTGCCCAAGTCAATTGCTTATCCAGCTGCATGATAAGGTTATTGTGATATCGTTGGGTAGGAATGGGACTTGCATCTAAATAAACACTTGGACACATTAGCAAATTTGAATAAGTCCTCCAGAGTGGTTAGATATTCCTGCTGGATAACAGTAGCTTCAGAGGGCGATGAATTGATCTCGGTTACTTAGTGATGGCATGTCACTGTATAACACTGTAGCAAATACGCTGCCTGCAGTTTCAACTGCCATCCGATATGCCTAGGGGGAAACAATGACCTTAATAGTAATGTGGTTGGGGCAAGCATATCTATCTATATATATATATATATATATATAAATGTACGAAAATAATAGTCTGACACCGTTTGACCGATCACCATGAAATTTGGCACATATGTTTATGTATTTTTTCATGGAGAATGTTTTTATGCTATCCACTTTGTTGTAACTTACCACTAGATGACGCTGCATAGATCATTAATTCTATTTCTAATAGAAGTAAAGTTTTGATTGACACGCTTTCATATTGACAACTTACTAAACAAGAATAATTGCTATAAGAATCACGCACTAACATCAGGTCGGGGGTTTAGCAATGGGCGCCGGCTCATATTGAGTTTATCGATTATCATAATTTTTTGTCACTCCACATTTTGTTGACAACGCGTTTTACGTTAATTTAAATAAAAAAATAAAATATAAAATACATGGCTTTGCCAAAGACGATGTACAAATGCTGTAGGTTTGAGTGATCCTTGGCCGACTGTTGTTGGATGATCCCGGGATCAACAAAAAATCTTTCCTTATTTGAGTAGCAAGCAACATTTGGTAAATAGATTGTTTGTTGTAATTACTTCCCGTTGTTTTACAGTGAAAACTCAATCTGATTGTACCATATTAATTTGTTAAGGAAATTATTGATATTTGTCCTCTTTGACGTCCATTGTCCCAAAGGTCATCAGAGTTAAGGCGTATGTTCCTACTCCTGAAGGTATGTGTAGCTAGAGCAAATGCTAGCCTGTTGAAGAGAGTCTTTAGCCGGTCTTTATAATGGTTTGTATGCCGGTTGATCTGCTCACGGAGTGAGAAGATTCCTTGGTCCGTAGAACTAACTTCTTTAAGCACGTATGTGCAAAGGTGCGTGTGCGATTTGACGAAAGGCAGAGTTCTGCATCTTCTGAATGAGTGAGATAAACGTTGGACTCAGCTGCACACGATAGCCTAACACATACATATATCATAATTTTATTGCTTATGCTAAGTTGACTTCTGGGGACCGTATGAGCCAGTTAATCTTCTTCAGTTCTTGGCAAAAGGTTACAGCTGTTTTACCAATCTGCTTGCGCCAAGTAAGTCTCATGTAAATGTAGCAGATTATGGTTTGCAAGTCTTGATTTCTTTTGTCTTCAACAATGAAACTTTCAGTCTTAAAGCGTCAAAATCATTTCTTGAATCACGTACCTGCTAGTGATTGATACCATTAAGCGTTAAAACTCAGTCGAGAATATTCAGAATCAGTTTTCTTTAAAGCAGAAATATCAGATTCCTGGCTCATATTGATTCATTTCTTATGAATGTTAGTACAGATTGTTTTATTTAACTGATCAGATGTTAAACGAACTGACACAGAAATTTGATATGTTTCGACAAACAAAAACGATTGATTCTTCGTCACAAGTCTTCGGCACAGAATGTGTATGCTTCGTACGCAAGTAATGTTCTCCTCAAATCAAAGTTTCGGAATAACTCGTGGCGAGTGGTACTGCGTTGCTTATAAATTTAATAAAATTTCATGTCAAGTGCACTGTGTTGTGCTGTGTTAATAAAAAGTTTGAAGAAAGTTAATTTACGGAAACTAAAACTTTAATAATTCGCAATTGGCGAGCGTGCGGTGGTCTTTTTACCAATCGTAAAGCCATCGTCATTGCCACGGTCCAGCCCTTTCAGGAAATACATCGCACCTTAACTACAACAGGTCATTAACTCAAAAAAACGCATTTCGAGAAAAGGTTTCAATTTATATACAAATTGGCTAATTATAGAAGAATTATTCTCAAAATCGAGATTTTTGAATTAATGACCTTTTCTAGTTAGCATGCGACATGTAAAAAGTGAAAAAATATCTTGTTTTTAATATGACAGAAAATATAAGAAAGTGACTGAACATCGAAGACCAGTGCTCGATAATAAAAAAAAATTGAAAAGTGCAACGATAATAAAAAAAAAATTAAAAAGTGAAACGAAAATAAAAAGAAATAAACACTGAAATCAAAAATAAAAACTAAAATCAAACTTAAAAATCGAATCAGCTCAAATAAGATCATTTAAATGCTACCACCAGAGCCCCCAGTAGAACGGATTGAAGTCTTGCAGATTCAACCCTCGTACAGCCCACTTCCAGAAGAGAAGGCAAATACGGTACCCGTATTAGGCGTAATCGACGATAACCTTCCCAGGGAAGAAATTTTTAGGAGACGCAGACTACATTTCAGAGAACGATTTGAGAGATTCAGATGGTTGAGAAACCAATAATTTTGCTAATAAGTGAGTTAAAATTTTTTGTCTATTATTCTATTATATAAAAGTGCTTATTCGGGCGTTATATGTAACCGTTCACGTCACACAAAATGTACTGAACCGATTTTATTAAATTTGTTTTTAAATCAATAAATTTAGGCTAAAGAATCGAGTAGAGCATACTCACTTTTTTGATTTCTTAAAGGGATATCTGTATTTTTTTTTTTTTTTTTTTCAGGATTAAGTTTTTCCAAAATAGTTTTATGAAAAAAATTCTAATTTCACAGCTAAAATTATGTTTGGTTTTTGTTTTTTGGAGCGCGCGCCGGGAGTAAAACTAAATAAAATCGGAAAAACAAAGTATTGTAAAATAAATATGTAACACGAAATATAGAAGAAATTTTGGGAAAGAAAATGGATGTGTATCATCAAAATTGAATCTAGTAACACCAAGCCATCCAAGTCATCACCAATAATCCAAAAAAGAAAAAGGAACTTGTCCGTCTAATAACCGAAGCAGTTTCATCAATTATTTTACACCTTATCCCACAAGAAAAAATATAATAATGACCAATAGAATTTAGTGGAATCAGAGAGGGATATAGGGTATCAGATGTTGTTTAAAGTCTTTGAGAATATCCGTGGGAAACCATAGTTTACCTAGGAGTTAATCTGTAGACGATATTCTAAATGTATGGACAGACACTCCAAAATATTTCGTTCTTTTACATACAATTACTACTCTATTTATATGGGGAAAGATAAAGAAATGCCTTATGTTACACTACTCGGACAAGAGGGATGGATCTAGGTATTTGTTGTTTTTCAGATGAGAAATTTTGTAAGCTTTTGTAATCAAATGTGTATCTTTCTCTTATTCTGGAGAGGAAAGATTGAATGGAATTAGTAGAAGAGACATTTATGTCACTGACTGCAACCTACAGAGCTAAAGCTCATGATACTTTAATAAAAGGTTTAAACCAGCAGCCTACCGCAAAATTGGGCAACTTAAACTAGTCATGCCAATATAATATTGGCCGAAGCCCCCACAACAAACCACAAAATCATTCCTCACAACAATATTGCACACAACATTTGTTGTCTCCCACCAAAAGCACCAATCCTCCAATGAAAGGTGATCAGCCAAACAGGTCAATTCAATCAAAATATATCACCTTTCCAACAATTCCAAATCCCAAAATAATGAGACCCAAATCAGAGACTGTCAAATAAGAATCCATCATCAAAGACTACTAAATCAGGATCCACCTCAAAGATATTGTACCTCAAACAAGTATTCAAGCTCAAGCGTTCACCCTCACAAAATGTACAGCAACCGAACGCATTTTCCAATGTTTTTACAACATGGAAGCAAGAGAGCACCTATCAGCCAGAGGATGATGATGATGATAGAAAGCAGAAGAAGTGCTTTCAGAGGATTCCCAATGCAAATATGAAGTAGAGGTAGCGAGGAGATATCTATGTTGCTGACAATATCAATTTTGTAGATCAAACTCCACCTCAATAGAATATGTATGCTCTTCACGCAGTGCATAGTATTATAAGTATGTATGTCTGGAAGTGTGTAGCACCCAAAAGGAGAAAGCGGTATATATATTCTTGATCAGTTCGATGGGACGATAACCGTTAATAAGCTCATTTAATTTATTAAGTTCTCTAAAGAATCCTTCAAAATATTTAATATTTCTTAATTTCAGGTGTCCATTATTTGCGGAATAACCAAACGATTTTACATGATCCGTCAACTTTTGCAGATCCTTCAAAGGCATATTTGCAAATTTATTGCTATAATGGAAAACCAAAATCTATTTTTAATTTCTTTGAGACCGTTAAACTGACAATTATGATTGAGGATATTAAGAAGTACACACAGTATGAAGGCGGGAACCGTGACGAGGTGCTGGAACGTTATGAAGCCAATAAGCGTTTGTTTAATATGAATTTTTTTGCAAGAAATCGTCCACGTTTACTTTTGCCGCCATTCGAAAATTATTGCATTGGTATTGCTACAAATGAGGCATATAAAGTAAATTTACAGGTTATTTCCATCGATGTTTTGTGCTTCATACAATTTTTGCTCGGAGTTGTGGTCTTTTTTAAAGCAAATCGCCTAAGCAAGAATTCAATATTTTATTATGTCTCCGGCGTTGTATTCGGCATTTTTGCATCATCATTATTGGCATTGTATATTGTATCAAAATTTGTACCAAAGTAAGTTAAAATTTGAATTTCTTTAAATTTTTAATATCAAATTACTGATTATATTTTGTTTTTCCAAAGGCCTCCGATGATGTATGGTTTGCTTATTGGCGGCTGGACAATTACAGCTTATTTGTTCAAGTTTATATTGGAGAATCTGCAATTAATTTTCAATTCGTATCACAATTATATTGTATGGTATATAATAATTGTTGGCGTTGCATCATTTTTATATTTTTACCGCATTGGACCGCCAAGCAATCCACGTACAAAGAGAATCATGAAATGGCTGTTGGAATTTTTATCATTAATAATTGTATATTTGTCCAGTTATTATGATACAGCTGCCATCTGTGCATGTCTCACCATGCTTGCAATTCGTTATTTTCCGTATTCAATATTTGCAAAACTATACAAAATTTATCGCATACGGAATCCACTTCCACGTCGTCTGCTTACAATGAAGGAATACGAAAGAGAAGGCATTGATGAAACTAACAAATCCCTGTCGGCTTTACGTGAATATGTTAACAGCTCGGAATGCAATCAATGGCGAGTAAGTAGATTTTTTTATATACAAGACGTATAATTTATTGGGTTGGCAACTAAGTTTCCGCTCTTACGGGAGATAAAGCATCTCTCTCTCTATATATATATATATATATATTTATTTACTGGTACCTTTTTGTGTCGCGAGTAACGATTCGATAAAGGAATTGTTACTTATGTTCATGAGTTGAGCGAGTTGGCAAGCAGCGGAGCATTCTCGTAACCCATGTTCCACATTTCTGAACCTTTACCATCGAGTAAAAATGCTTCACTCACTACAACAACATTGTGTGTAGCATTCCATTTTTTCAGAACATAAATTGACTCGGAACAAAGAAAACAATTCATTCATCATAGATACCAATAGAACAAAACATATTCTCTCGAATGATTGAAAACATATTACAATTTAATAAAACGCCATAAACTTAGTTCAATCGACCTATTATTAGATGTTGATTATAAATTAAATGATGTGTTTCTTTTATAGGTTATTAGCACTTTGCGTAATCCAAGCAACTTTGCAGAATTTGCCAATGGTGGCAATCATGTAAGCTTCGATGAGTTAGACCGTTTCGAACAATCGATCACTAATACATCTGATGAAAGTGACACTGGGAGCAATGGACACGATGGACATAATGAATGTAATTAAAATTAATTAATTCAAAATTCTACTGTTTTAAATTTACAATTTTTTTTCTTTTTTTTTTATATCCATTTACGATGCCCAGGGAATAATCCTGATTCAAGTCTTGATCATATTAATGAAAGCGTTGATTATGATTATGATGAAGACAGTGACGATGCAAATGCTGATCGTTACCGTCGTTAAAATTAGAATAACAACAACCAAAACAACCTTATTTAATGTATAGCCTTATTATCTGTAAACAGTAGCCATCGATAATCATCGAATAATAATTTTTAAGTATAATTAAGATAAGACTGATGATAACTCTGAATGTGAAGATGTGTGTGAATTATATTGCTGAGGTCTTAATTCTCTACTTAGAAATGCACGCCAAAGGTTATGAACATTGTACACATTGAACAAATCGCTTACGAAATTGTGTGTCTGTCTCACTTAAATTTCAAATCTCTGGATATCCAAAAACAGATTATACACACAATTCGTTGTTGGGTATCCCGAAATTTCACACCTTTTGTTGTTGGTTATGCCAAGACTTGAAATTGTGGAAATTTATCCAGTATATACACAATATTCATAGTTTTTGTGCAGACGTAGCTTTATAATTTACAAATAACTTTATAGGCTGCCTACATAAAGTACTTAATGTGTATGTAGAACAGTTAATAAGTCCATAGTGAAAATATCAATAACATCTTCAATATCCTAAAATCATCACACAAATAGAATCTCAAGAACACAGGCATACAAAATTTCAATTTTTTTTTTTTTTTTTTTTTGTATTTTGTATTTTAAGAGTTTTTAAAGTGTTTTTTTTAGTATTTTCATAAAGAATCTAGAACCTACAGATTTCAAATTTAACCTTTCTTTCGTTATATCACATCACAAAACTATTATTTTATTTACATTTGTAATGAGAAAAATAACTCACGATATATTAAGTCCAAAGTCAATTTGAAATGCTAAGCAAAAATTTGGAAATCAAAAAATGTTAAAATATTTTTAATGCATTCTTAGTATGTACAAAGAAATACATTAAACAGAAAGAAGGAAATGTCTTCCTAAGTTTTGGTAAATCTCCTGATGTTATTGAATAACCGCCAAACCAATCGAAGAAAAAATATTTAAAAAAAATTAATGTTTCTAAGTATTGTTACAATTTCTAAAATTTGATCTTTTGAATTAAACGCAGATAAAAAAGAAGGTATTCCCACATACATAAAGCGAAATTAGAAACATTAAAACAAGCACTTTCTATCGTTATATCACATCATTAAATTATTATTTTATTTACATTTGTAATGAGGAAAATAACTCAACTCACCATATGGTAATTAATTCCACACTTAATTTTAAATGCTAAGCAAAAAATTGGAAACCAAAAAATGTAGTTAAAATATTTTTAATGCATTCATAAGTAGTATGTACAAAGAAATAGATTAAACTTATAGGAGCAGTGAAGAAAGAAGGAATTGCCTTCCTAACTTTTGGTAAAACTTTTAAAACTCTTTTGAATTAAACCCAGATAAAAAAATGTATTTCACATAAAGCTAAATTAGAGACTTTAAAATATGCACTAGTTAAAGGTTGTGAATTCTTAAACCTCCCATTACCGAATATCTTGAGAATTATTTGTATTATGAATAATAGCTCCAGCACATATAAGTAACAATGCCTTAAATAAATCATGGGTTGAAAGATGAAAAAAAAAATCCCATCGACAAAATTCTTATTCTTAAAACCAATTGACTTAAAATTGATAAAGCAATAATATTTTTTTTAAGTTACATTCAAAATTAACCCTCAACCCTGCCATAAATATAGTTAACCCTGATAACAATAATAATAATTGACCTAATAATGTCTAAATCGAACTAATAAATAAACTCCTGCAGTTTCTAAAGTAGAAGAATGACGGAAAGCAGAAGTAGGAGTAGCTATTTTTAATGTGTTTTTTAAATTTCTTTTTTTATAATCGTCTGAACAATAGTCCGGTCCGATATCATACATATTACCATCATCCTCCCAATGTCCTTTATACCTTTTTCTTTTGTTTGAGAATTTCCAGTCGTCGTATTTTCACTAAATAAAACATTCATAATAAGTCAGACATTTTTTTTTTTTTATATATATATGTCATACTCTATCTAGCTCTATGTATTTATCATATCATTTGTTATCATACTATGTATTTAGTTATTTAAAAAGATACGCACACGTAAAGAACGATAAGACTTAACAATTATGTAAATAAAGTGTAACTTTGGTCTCACCAAAGCCGAGAAAATACCTCACATAATTTGTGTTTTATTTGGAGAGCATATGAAATAAAGTCGTAGACTCTGAAATCGAATAACTGAAATGTTAGAAGCTTTATTGTGAGTTCGCGTTCATCTAATCAATATCGAAATGCAGAATCGAAATAGGCTCAATTCCGAACTTTCCCTGAAATATCCACTATAGAATTGAATAGTTGGAAAATTCTAAAGAGAGCTCTATCATGAATTCGGAAGACATTGGAAAACTGAGAATTTTGTGAAATTGCATCCCCTGTACAAATGGAAGCACCGCACTCAGAATTTACAAACAAACGACTTTTGTTGTAATTAAAAACGAATTGCTACCTTCAGTTGAATGAAAGATCGATAGGATTGTGAAATCATTTCCAGGAATTGATAATCTGGCATACGTTGTGGACATCCATACGATCTCAGGTATCATATGTGGGCCCGTCGCTAAGCTAGTGTTGCTACCAGCGCAATCAAATTCAGCTGATCGTCAACACAATCCTTAGCCTGGATCATATGATCCGATAAATTGTTCACTGCATATTTTGTTATATGTTAAGTTGCGTATTGTTAATTATGATAGTATTAATTATGAGGCATCATACTTGCCATTATCAAGATTGCATCATTGGACATCGATTGAAATGCAGCACAGGCGCGAATGGTACATGATCTGTAGACTGCATTCATATCTCTCATGGATGAGTTCATCTTACTAGCTTCCACCCAGATCGGTGTAGCATAAACCAGTACTGACGTTATGACATTAGCCAACAGTCGTCGTTTGCACTCTCGGGGTGCTCGGCAATTCGGCATTAGCCTGAGGAAAAGCACCTCATACTTTTAAAGCTCTAGCAGCTGTTTGCGTCAAATGCTGTTTGAAGTCCATAGCAAAACTCACATATATCAAAGATGACCGTTACGCTAAGGTGTTCCCTCAATCTAAGTTTGCTGACAAGCAGAACCTCCGTTTTATATTCGGCAAGGTGCAGATCCTTTTGGATTAGCCAGACACGAACTCTCCTAACAGCCTCGTTGCAGACAAACCTAAGCTCAACCCTTACATTGCTGGTCATTTCGACTTTTAGGACGCCATCATATAATGCAGTCCATAACAAAGGGCCCAAGACTGACCCCTGTGGAACACCTCCTGTGACGTCGTACTCGAGTTCTCTGTCTTCCGCATAATAAATTGGACGTCTTTTTGCTAAAGTAGTCAACTATTACTCGGATGACAGGATGTGTGCCTAGAGAGAAGGTGACTAATGTGTGGAATTATCTGTATTGACACCATTGTTGCATCTTTTCAGCCATGGCTCCTTTATTTCTGTAAAATTGATGTGGCAGCGGCTGGGTCAGAGTGATATATCAGGCGTATGTAGCAGCGTATATAGCTATCATTGTATTGTCATCGCTTTGAGTGGGAAGTTCAGAAGTGGAAAGTGTATAGAGAATTGGCAGTAACATACTGCTGCCTTGTACGACTCTGTATCCTCACATGTGTCATAAGTAGATCTCTTGTCAAGGTTAGATTTGAAGACCAAATTCACATGTAGCTGGAAGGAGTTTCTTCTGCTTAAATAGCGATAAATCTGCGATCCCGACACATATTGAGAAATGTAACTGAGCAATACTCTTTGCAATCGAATGTTGAACCACTCAGTGGCATCAAAGACTGTTAAAATAGATAGACTGGACAGTTTGTTGACGAAACCCTGTGTTCTCATTTTTCTCTTTTGAAAACTTGAGTCAAAAAGTTTATACGGTTGCCAACATCAAAATCACTTCAATAATATACGAAGGCTCAGGCAATTCACAATTTAGATTAGAATACACACGAGTATTATTTAAATTAAATTTAATTCGATTGCAGTTTGATGGAAGTTCTAGCAAAACATGAAACATTTTGTTTTATCTGGGAGTTTCTTATTGAAGACTATTCTTATGTACAATATCATGCCATAGAAATTTGTGGCATTATGGCTACATAAGGATAATATTAGTTGGCAAGCAAGCAGGATTCTAAGATGGATCACAGGGGGACACTCTGCCAAATCATAAATAAAGCTTCATTTTCAGTTTGCATATTAACAAAAGTTTATATCTTGTCAAAAAAGGAATAATGATTTCTTTGCGGCAGTTTCAAAAAATCAATTCAGTGCTGCCAGGTAGCATAAAAAGTAATGCCAAAGATTTATGTGCTGTAAAACACTTGCTTTTTTCAAGTACAGCATTGGCAGCACTTGCAATATTCGTTTATTGTGAAAAATCCAAAAGAGTAGTGAACATCAAACTGTGTACCCAAATTCGACGAATCGTTGTATGGAAATGGAAACAGCACAAGTTGTTTTTAATTATTTCATAGTTGCGGCCATCTAGATATATTCACGTCTACGCGCTTTCAATTTGAATAAAGTGGCAGGCGGCAGTTCAGCTAAACAAAAGAACAAACAAAAATATCACGTATGGTGAATAACACTAAATCAAGCAGGTTGGCAGGTCATGCTCTTGGATTTCAGCAAGCAAAGGCATTCATTCAATCATTCAATTCATTCACGCGTCGGTCGGAGTTGAGTTGAGTTCAGTTTTCAATTTTCAGTCAGTTTGTTTGATGCAACGGTTCGGTTTGTGCGGCTTTGTGTATGTGTACGAATTGAATTGGAAATTGTTTTTTTTTGTATATTTTTTTTTTTTAAATTTTTTTGGCTGTGTTTCTTGTTGTTGTATTGTGTACGGTGGTTGTGTGTGAGAAGAACGAGAATAAGATGAAAGATGAAGCAAATAGTACCGGAGGCAAGTTAAATTGGCTGAATTAAGTACGCGCGAAAAATAAATACAGAATGTAGAAAAAGATGAAAGAAAAACATAAATAAAGAAATCAAAATCAAACAAAAATGCTATAAAATTAAACAATGTACATATATGGAAATCATCATTATTATCAACACATTGACTGTGCCAATAATAACGACAATAGTTCATACAAAGTATGAGATGATGTACATAGTTAGAGTAGTTGTGCCATTGATGACGATGATGATGACAACAATTGACCAAAATATGTATAATACAAAAATACAGTAACAGCAGCAGTAACAGTAATAACAACAAAGAGAAATATGTTTGCTGTTGTTACTGTTGTTACTACAATTGTGGTCAAAAAAAAACAATAGCCGTCAATAACGGACAGTGGTGACCGATAAATGACGCCGCCGCCGCCGCCGCACCCAAAGAGAAATTCATGTAAATATTTTTTTTATTGTTTGTTTATTGGAATTGAACAGAAAAAAGTTAAAGTGTTAACAACAATAAACAAATAGCAAAACAATAAGAATAATAGATAATATAGACGCAGGAATAGAGTGAGTTATATTTGTATATATACAGTGAGAGGGGGAGAGGGAGAGAGAGAGAGAAATTGTCAATAAGAAATACTGTAAAATTCAAAGAATAAAATTCGCACGCTATAGCGCTATAATGTATGGTGAGGAAGACGCTGTTCTTCGTTGATGCTTTCATCTTTCATTTGTCTGTCTTTCCGTCCGTCCGTTTATATGAACTCTCTCCCTCCGTCCCTCATTCCTTTTCATACTTCGTTCCTTCCCTCCTTCCTTGATTTGATTAACTATTCTTAACTTCTTATTCATTTTTGGTATGCTGCTGCTGCTTTGCTTCTTATTTATAATGCGCAGCAGTTACTTATTGGTTGGTTACTATGCCATTACAATTGCAATTCGAGAGTTTCCGTTGTTTTTTTTGTGAATGAATGAAAATATTCTCACACTCAAATAACAAAAAGTATCATTTTTAATTGTTTTTCCTGTTTAAAGCCAAGTTTATTAGTTTTCTCATAAAAAGTGGCTGTACAAACAACAGAAACAACAGCAGCAGCAGCAACAAAAACGAGTAACCAACCATAAATATAAAGCTAAGCCAAGCTAAGCTAAGCTGGCCAACAACAAATTCCCATTTCCCAATACTCGAGTCATTTGCTGTTGTGGCTATGCATGCGAGTGAATAAGCATTGGAAATTTGTGTATGAGTGTGTGAATTGTATGCGTCTTGCCACTCTCTTTTTGCTTACAATAACTCGCTCTCATCATTGACTTCAGACATTCAGTCACACACACACACACACACACACTCGTTCACTCACTCATCGCTGCTCACTTCAATCGTTTATGTATGTTGTGTTGTTCGTACGCTCGCTTACTCAATTTTGGTGTCTCTTTGCGCTCACCTGGTGGCGGCGGCTTCGCTTGAATTTCACATAGAAGAAGAAGAAGTAACCGAACGAATGAACGTTTTTTGTTGTTTGTTTGTCGTGCATATGTTGTTTTTTTTTTGTATTTTTTGTTTTGGATGAAGTAATTTTGGTAATAAGAAAAAGGAAAAGAAACGACAAAAACCTATGAGAAAATGAGTTTGCGGGAAGAAGGGCGGGAGAGTGGTATTGAATGATAGTAAGAGAAGGGGAAATGCAATTTAACGGTAACTTAAAATGCGTGTGTGTTTGTGTGCATGAGTATGTGTGTAATTCACAGTTGTTTCATGTTTTCTTTTTATTATTATTATTGTTTGTTATTCATTGAGCTTGCCAAAGAAAGAATAACACGAAGAACATTTTCCAAAAAAAAAAAAGGCCAAAAGAATAAGAGCAACAACAGTAAAATATCGTCATCTCATCATCATACATACATACATGCAATGTATGCTTGCATTCTTTAAAGAAATGAACCGAAAATATATTAAAAAGGTATGTACTGTTATTATTCATCATTCTCACTTCATTCCTCTTTTATTAGTTTTCTGATTATTTTCATATTTTATGTTTTGTATTTATGATGAATTCAAATTAAAACGCGCCCCCACTCTTCTGTATTTCTTAGCAGTATACAAAACGCTCACTAAACTCGCTCCCTGTGTTCTCTGAAGTCATGCTTACCTATATACATATTTATGTGCATATGCTTTAAGTGGTCACTAGACATGCAACATAATATTGTCCAATAAATTGTATGGATTCAAGCATTTTAATTGAGATTAGATTGATTGAAAAAGACATTGAAATTGAAAGGAGTCTGTGTCACAGTCCCAACATTTTTTTTACCCCTGCAACATATTTTTGTCTAATATTATTGACATCTACTGATATCGCTTAGCAAACACACACACACACGCACTTCCAGTGTTATAAATTTCCTCACGTGTATTGTTGTTTCTCCAAGTTTTTGTCAGTCCCAAAAAGATTTTGTATATTTTTGTGGAACTTCTCTTTGATTGCAATTATTCGGTTCGTATTCTTTGACTAAATCTGACAGGTGGCTGCCTGATGGGCTGCACCTACACACACACACACACACACACACACACGCACACGCACACACACATGTTTATATGCATACATACATATGTATATATAACGCTAACTCATACACACACTTACAAAAAGAGAGGCGGCATATGCACGCAAACTTTTCATCAATACTCACTTAATTTTTTTGTGTTGTCTATTGTGTGTTGTGTTTGTTGCTCTCAAAACAGGTTTTATGGCTTTTCTTGTCCATTTGTTGTTAGTAATGAGCAGCGAGGGTAGTTTAATCAATAAATTTATTTTAGCTGCTACTCGATTTATTAATATCTGTGATGATCTAGATTATGTTATGTTGGGATGTGAGTAGAAAACCAAAGAGGGATGCCCTCAAGTGTTGACAGGAATCCAGAAGATGCTCTACAATGAGATCGATTCTACAGAAAGAGCATGGTGAACTGACTAATCCGTTGAGAATTTGTTGATTGTTGTATTGTTAAAATTTCATGGTGCCAAATTAAAAAAATGTCTTTTTGGTAAAAATTGGAAAAGTATCTCTACATTTCAGATCCTCGAAACCTTCTTATAAATTAATGAATCAACATGTCATTTTTAAATAATCGTTTTCGTTCGTTTGCTCTATTTTCATATAAGAGAGAAAACAAATATGATATCAAATTCCAATTCAATTCCAATCGGTTGATCAATGAAGACATAGAAACAATTAAAGCTGGATTCAACAGATGACTTAGATTAGATTAGAGGAATGGCGAGAGCTAGTCACCTCGTCAGTGTGGAGTCGATTGGGATCCAAAAATAGAAATAGATGTTTTCAAAACAGTTTTAATAAATATTATAAATCTTTTCTATTCACTATACATTATACTTATTTGATCTGTTCAATAATTGTGTGTATTAAATCAAAATATAAATAGAAGAGATGCATTACAAATTTGGTTCGATAAACATTCAAAATGTTTATATTAAGGTTCAATAAATAGGAAACAATATTTTGTAAAAAAAAAAAAAAAAAACCAAAATAATGGTGAATAATTATCTACCAATAACCAACTAGTTTTTAGTAATCATCAACAATTGACTCAATTCAAGTGGGCTGATTCTTTGATTAATCGTATTCATTTATAGTGATAATGCATGAAAACTGGCAATTCCTGATGTAGGAATATAAAATTTAGAGCAATGCAATGCAATCAATCAATAATCACAGTTCTGGATGACTTGTATGACTGTAATTACCATATATTATATCTGAAACTTTATAGATGAAACGCCATCAATCAAGGTGCAAGTAATGATGTAGAGGTCAAGTCAGTGCGGCCCATGGCAAATATGAATCAACGGACCAATGTTCTTTTTGCTCGCTAATCTGAATCTACCTTATCAATGTTCCCTTTTTGTTTTTGCGGCCCAATTCACCATGTGGCTCAGGAAAATAAAAAGGTTGGACACTTATGATTTATACCTATAGACTTTGATCATTTGTGGTCCTCATATTCAATAATATTATTTTTTTTTTGGCATGACGACGATATTGAATTTTAAATTGAGATTAAACCGAACTCTCAGTTTTCTGTAATTCATTCGGACTCCTCTATAGCGAATACTTATCTATAGTGAAGTGAATGATAATTCATGTGCCGCTTCTAAGATGATCTAGTAAGAAAACCAGTTTGCATGAAGATGATGTTGACGTTGGTAGTTGAAAAGTTTTTATCTGCAATTTGTGTTGCTCTACATTTGTTTCAGAACTTTTCAAACAACCCACGCCTTATTCGCTTAAGCAATTTAAACTTCATTTGTAGCTCAACACGCGCTTATTTGATTTGACTTGGCTTGGCTTGGCTTGGCTTCGCGTTCAATTTGCTCTTTTTTTTACTATTCTATGTATATATGTACGGTTGAGTGTGGAGTGGTTGAGTGTCTGTGTTATATATGAGTGAATGAGCGTACGTGTGTGTGTGTGTGTGTGTGTGTGTGTGTGTGACGCCATGCTAAGGTGGGGCTGAAGCTGATGACGCTTTCATTAAGCTTAAAATTATACATTTGCATATTTCTGTATGTGTGTTTTCTATCTTTTGACTTTTGTATCTTTTTGTATATTCTCATACATATAAACATAAGCATGTGTATGTGTGTCTGTTTCAGTTCAGTTTTTTATTTAGTAAATTAAAGTTAAAAGACACAAATGCTACTAATGTTGTTTTTGTTGCCGCCACCGCCTGTTTGCGATACAATTTGTATCTATAAGATTCTTTCAAACTGGCAGCAACGTCGACCCCTTGACTTTGTTTCAACGTCTTTCGACATAAAATTTGAGATCTCATTTTTTATTTTGTTTTTTTGTTATTTCTTTTGTTTTTTATTCATTTATTTTCATTTACTTTATTTTTTGTTTTCATTAAATTGGCACACAAATAATGTGAGTTAACAAAAATATAAAACAAACTATTGATTAAATAAAATAAGTTTAAAAAAAGAACAAAAATAGAAGAATAAATGAAGAAAGTTGTGGGAGAGGTAGAGAAGAAAGAAAAGAAAAGAATAGAAGTGAGGAAATAATGATGAGAAAAATAAACGAAATGAAATTTCAGCGACAATTCGGAAATCGTGTTTTGTTTTTGTGTTTATTTAATTTTAGGTTTTCTCTTCACAACAACACATTTTATTTTGACAGTGACTTAGTTAAGAATTCCTCTATACCTAAGTATGTATGTAGGTATACTTCTCTTACTTTTTTTTTTTTTTTTTTTTTTTTTTTGTATCATGTCCATGACGTCATCAATAGTGTTGTTTATTTGAAACATTTCATGTTTTGTTGTGCTCATTGTTTGTTTGTTCTTCACATTTGCTTCATTTGAAATTGAACTTTCCGCACCATTTAAATTAATTAAAATTCATCAAAAGTTAAACAAAAACACAAAATTATTTAAAACAAAAAACCACCAAAAATAAAAACCAGAAAGACTATACCGAAGATGTAATACTCTTCACTCATCCCCCTAGAACACGTTTTTTGTATGGGAGCCATGCGATCCAGTAGGATTACTGGGAAATTTACAGAGTTGATTAACATGAATCAGAAACCCATTGTGTCCAAATTTCAGTTTGAAAGCAAAAAGAAAACAACAAAGTTTTTCTAACAAGAACATGAATTGGAATAGGGGGTTTGTATGGGAGATACCCCTCCTGATAGTCCGAGGGACTTGGAATTTACATGGTTGGTGGATATAAGCCAGGTATTTCTAGTGTGAAAATCTTAAGTCGATAATACAAAAAAACAAAACAAACCAAGTTTTTCTTATATGTGGGGTTTGTATGGGAAATACCCACTAGGATTAGTGGTCAGATTCGGTTGATTCAGACAAAAGTGCTGTGTATAATAAAAAGAAAGCTTCATGCAAATTTCAGCTCTCTAGCTGAAAAACTGAGACACTAGTTTGCATACATACAGACAGACAGGCATACGGACATGGCTAGATCAACTAGTCTCGTGACGCTAATCAAGAATGTACATATATACTGTATGGGTTCTACGATGTCTCATTCTGTGCATTACAAACTTCATGACAAACTTATAATACGTCTACTATTCACTATGTGAAGAGTATAAAAACAATTGCTTGGTTGAGAAGAAGAGATGAATGAGGAACAGAAGAAGTGGGCAATCGGGTAGACGATTTTGTTGGCCTTTAACCATATAGAAAACTTTTGATATCTGGTCGGTCATCACTATATACATATGTATGTATCACCATACACTCAGTTGCTCACTCACTCAGTCATTCATTCATTCAGTCACATTTTTCCACTCTTCTTCTCTTTAGACTCAATTGAGGGCGGCGCCGCCACACTTTTTCCATACTTCATTAAGGTTTTTCTACTCATATGAGTATACAGTAGTGTAGCGTAGAGTCATGGTTCGTTTATTATTATTATTATTATTATAGTATTGGAGAATGTATCTAGATACATTTGTATGCTTGTATGTAAGTCAGATCATGAACATTTGTACATATATTTGATTATTAATTTTTGGTTTTGGACATTTTTGTTTTTACTTGTCACAGTGTCTCTGTGTCTGTCATTTGTTGTTTTTGATTATAATTTACTTACTTTTTATACTTATATTGTGTGAGAGCTGCGCGCAGCAGTTGAATGAACATTAAAAGTTTCTTCATACTACTACTACTACTACATACAGATATAGAAAAGTATCTACACGAAGCTATGATATCATCATCATCAACAACAACATTAAAGCAAGCAACCTATAAGTAGTTTTTATTTGTTGTTCTTTTCGGGTTGCTGCAATTTTTATTTTGTTGAACATAAAAAATGTTTAGTTTCTTCAAAGATTTTCAAAAACGCGTTTTCAAATTACAAAAAAAAAAAAAAAAAAAAACAACTTTAATTGTACTAAAATTATACAAATAAACATAAAGATACATACACACTATTGTGTATGCGTTTGTGTGTGTGTGTGTGTGTGTTGGTCTTGTTGGATTTGTTTTTTGGCGGGCGTTGAAACATATTTTTTTTCTTTTTTCTTTCTAATAATTCGTTGTTTATTTGAAAAATTATTTCTCTATGCCTAACAAAGTTGTTTCTGTGTTTGTTTTTTTTTTTGTTGTTTTTACTATTGTAAAAGTTTCAATACAAAATGTATCTCATAAATATGCGTGTGTTCATTTGAATTCATTTTTTTCCAAGTTGATTTTATTAAAATTTGTGGTTTTTTGTGTCTCAATATTTAAACAAACTCGTCGTGGTCAGCGACAATGATTACGTCATTAAGAAGCAAATCTTTTATTTAGATACAAAATATTTGAAAATATACTTCAATGAAATTAATTATATACTCAAATATTTCTACCATCATCATAGGATATTTACATGAGCTTAGAATAAACATGATATCTAGAGAATTTTAATAGGATTAAGAAGGGTGAAGGTTGGGAGGAAGACTTTTCAATTGAAGGCAAATTGTGCTATGGGTTAGAGACCTTGCCATGGAATTTGGGGAGCTTCAGCAATCTTTATCTCAATATATTAGCAGCTAAAGGAACTCATTTCCTCTATCAACTTTGGTATTTTAAAATCCCGATGTAATAGTTATGTGTTGTAGGATTTTATTGATGTTATAAGGAGCAGTGTTGTCCCCCATATTACCACTCTGGGGCCAATACTTGTTGATATATCATCAATTTGTTGTTGAGTGATATTTTATTGTCCTCAACCTGAAATCCACGGCAACTTGGGAGTCTCAGTATTAATGTATAATGTCTAATAGATTATTGTATTGTTACTCAACTTTTTAATAAATAAATACAAAAATTTTAGATACATTCTCAAAGGCGGCATAAATACAGTTAATAAATAAACAAACCAAATCAATTACTGCATGAAATATTGTCCAACTTCCATAACTCGAATCATCACCAGAACAAAAACAAATTTGACTTATGGAGATCTCAAGTTGTAGAACTACATACCATTTGATACCATAGACTAGATAGATTAGCTCACGAATTTGTGTTCATTCTTTAAAATGTTGAATCTCGACTATTTCTTGGAATTTTGCTGTTGGAACCCTTACAAACTAGTTTCAGATTTCTTGACTCATGATTTCGAGAGCAAGTTTTCTATCCAGTCTATGGATATTTGATGATAGTGAGTGTAGTAGTAGTTCGGATTGAGGAAGAATTTTCACTTATTCTACATTTCCTTGTATGCAATACAGGCCTTTCAAAGATATCACACATTGTTGTACATATTGAAATGACAGAATCATTTAAGTATTCAATAAAAGAATTCACTTTATATGACCACAAATTAGGAGTCCACATGGATCTGATTTCCAACAATCCTCTGGCTATCTGAGAGATCTAGTGTGTCATAACTAAGACGGACTTTATGTTCTATTTCATCGCAACAAACTCCTAGATCTTGCCTTATAGACAGTCTGATTTTCATTTCTCCTTCGATATCCATTGTATATTTGATTGACTTCTTGACGTAATAGTTATAAAACATCACATCATTAAGATTTCTTGTTAAAGTTTCTTAAAATATTCAGTAATTTATGTTTTCATATTTACTTTATTTTTGTTTGTATACAATGAATAAATGATTCTCTTTTACAAATCTTATTGTCTCACATCAATATACGTACATACTTGTGTAATTCTCAAGTGAATACAGTGGCAGTCCGAATCAATCTTAGCAATGCTTCACAATTTTTAGCTTCCATCCAGTTTTAATCTTTATCAATATTAGTTAAAGGAATTTAAAAGAATCTCATATATTTTTGCATTGTCCTGTCCCTTTTTGTAGATGATATAATCTTCTAACAAGTTGCGATCTTCATCAATATTATCATTATCCCATTTAGATACTTCTCCTCTCTATGCCATTTGTATTGAATTTATTTCAGCTTGAGTCTCCTTCAAGAATGAATCACATCAACAACAAACAAGACAGACATTCAGTCTTCTTCATATTTTTATAACATTTCTATTCCTTACTGACTGGAATGGACTGAAAGTTGACATCATTTTTTGAGGCCTCGACTACATAACATAAATCATTGTCTCTCGTCTTTTTCTGAGGAATTTTTTTTTTTTTGTTTCTTTTAAACAGTACCAATAGATGGGTCAAATTATATTTATAGATTATTTATACAAATTGTTGTGATGCCACTTGCGTAGACTGTTCGGATTGATATGATGAAATTTTAACACATATCTATCCTTGTATCATTTGAAGCTTGAAATTAATTCACTTTCTAAATATCATATTGATTTTTTCCAGCGTCTTTGAGTTAAGTGATACTAAATGGCATTTAGCAATTAAAAATATATGAAATAACACAATTAAGAAATCATAACGATATAATAAAATTTATTTTTTCCACATACAATAGATATACATAGGTAGATACAATAAAATATTCATACTTAATAGTATGTTTTGCATTGTTTTAGTTGCTACTTATATTCAAAAAATCCAGCTGCTGATATACAAAACTATTGTAGATAAATTAAACAAATCACATTCATATACCAATTGTATAAATATGTGTGTAGATACAAATTTTCTTTCATAAAAGATACTTTCACATACAATACATATATGAATATATTTTTATTTATTTACTCTTATTAATTGAACTGAGCTTAGTTTTTGCCTTATAGAAGAGAATATTATAAACGAACAGAAATTCATATGAATTTACCGGCATTTGTAATTGTTGTTGTTGGCGTTGGAAATATGTGATGTCATTTTTGTATGCCTACATTTACAGTTGAAGTTCCCTAATTCGAACCCAATCGAGTTGCTATTTGCAATTCATAAAGAATTGGTGATTGAGTGTGTTTTCTTGCATCAAACTTTTTGAGGGAAACCTAAGTATATACTTAGATAGATTGGGAAGGAAAAGTTCGTGAATAAGTGACTACCACTGCAATCTCAATTGGTTCTTTTGTAACATTCTAGATTGTATAGAATATGTTACTAGCTGTCGCGTCGTTAACTCACTTTAGTGCTTTTATTTTGGAAAATGATGGATCCGATCGGCATCAAAGTTTACAGGAACACTATCCAGACTGTGCTAGATGTTTCCCTGATAGTTTCATCAACATTAGTTTAGCGTCTTCGGAATCTATTGATAACAAACAGACAGACATATATCCACTTTAATATACGTATAAAGATTGATAAAGATGGCAAATACCTTTACTTTTTAGTGAATCTTGATGGAAACGGATTACACAAAGCATGGATAAGTTTGCATAACTTTCAATGTTGTTGCACTTGAGGATTAATATATTGTAGTACTTATATTGATCTGTAGACAATGCGAATTTTTTCGGATGACGATATTATTGACAATCATTATAAATCATTTAAGAATTTTGAATCTCTATCTATTTAAATGAAAAATTCTTCTATCTATTTCGAACTCGAAGTTGCCTCCTCTCCTTTAATTGAACTTGTTCTGTGCATTATAGTTATAGTTATACCATAGTTGTGATTCGAGTTATAGAAGTTTCACTGTAGTTCATATTGTTGTTGTTGTTACATATATCATTGCCTTTTAATGTTGTTAATTCATTTTTTCCCTTCTATTTTTTTTATTGCTTTTGCTCTCGTTTATCCTTTCAAATCGTACAATGTTGTGTTGTGATGAATATTTGAGTGTGTCGTCTATCTTTGTATGAGGGTGTTATGGGTGTGTATAGACATACATATGTGTGTGTGTCTGTTGGGTGGTTTGGCGTCGGTGGTTTATGCTTACAACGACAATATTTTGGTTAAAAGAGAGCAAGCGCGCAAAAGAGGCGGGTACATAAATGTGGAGTACGAGGAAATCAATAATCATCTTCTCCTTTTATGCTCCTGCACCTTGTTGTTCTTCATGCTCCATCTATTTTGCGTCTTTTATTTCCTTTATACTAGTTGTTGCTTTTATAGTTGTTTTTGTTGTTGTTGTGGTTATTTGTATGGTAAATGTGACGTCATTTTTCGTACATTTACTCAACAAAACTCACAATGCAAACGCTTCGTCTAAAAAAAAGCTCCTCATTTACAGGAAGCGGAAGCCAAAAATATCGTTACCTTTATTTGGTACGTTTTTTCTTTTCTTTGTTTTGTTACGGTTTTTTGCACTTTACTTATTAAGTAAATAAACTTTACTCACTCACGCACTCACTTGTTTTTTTTTTTTTTTTTTTTTTTTGACATATTATTTGGTATATTTTACATTTTCTAGGTGGTATTAGTTCTACTTTGTATTGATGTTTGTTGCGCCTACTAGTAGAATAGTGAATTTCGTCTTCGATACTAGAAAGTACTTAAGATATTGAAATGAAATATCTCAGAGAGAAACACACTTCATATCGTCATACACTAATGATCATGATGAATGTTTTGTAGTCATAGTTCCTCGATTATTGGCAGAACTAGAACTAATACAAAACCATAAACAACATTGCTTTGGAACATATTTATTTTTGTACTTCAATTTCTCTATAACTTCTATCATTTTTCAAGAAATGAGTTCAAATTTTGATTAACAAAAAAACATTGTCCTTTTATCATATTAACTTGTGATAGAAAAATGATGCAATATATAAATAAATTCATCAGCCCCATATGTCTTAAGGGTATCTTAAATTTGATGAAACCGAAGTACATATTTACGTTGGTATGTAAATGTACATTGTTGTTTGTTATATGTAAATTAGTTGGGTTTCATTGTTGTTCGACATTGCGACACGCACACGACATGCCATCAAAAGAAAAATAAGAAAAAATAACAAACATGAAGGGGGAGTCAGGAATAAAGGGGCAGGCAAAAATGGGGATTGGTCGGTAATTTTTCTTTTTTTTCTATAGAAATTATTAGATATTTGCTATGAAATATGGTAATTGTAGTTTTTCAAAGGCTGAGTTGCGTGTCAGGATAAACAACAGAAAAGAATAAACTTATCTCACAAATTGAACATTGCCTTTCTAGGCAATGACACAGATATAAAGGTTGAGGTTGGATACAAAAAAGAGAAAAAGTTCAGGAATAAGGAGTAAACTAACAACGCCTATTACACTGAGTGTCCTTAAGTATTTTAGTCATTTGATGGCTGAATGAGGATCATCATTAAGATGCCATCACAAAAATGAAATGACATAAATAATTTCTTAACTGAATTAAGATATGAAGAAATAAATGAAAATAAAAAGTAGGAAAGTAAAGTATGAGATAAAATTGCTGCCGACTTTTTGGCGTCTCTTTTCCTTTGATGATGATGAAGGCTCAATGAATTTAAAAAAAAGGAATTTTATCATGTAGGAATGTCTGAGAGAAAAGCTGAATGAGAAAAGAGGGAAGTCATCACATTATATGATTTTTGTTTTGTTTGTTTGATTTCAATGTCAAGCATCAATTGGTACTTATTTATAAGAAATAAAATCGTTGACTTTGAAACGTTTGTGCGTGAATCACGTAAAAGCCACTTATTGTATTCAAAATCGAATTATTTAAAGAAAAGAAGCTTTATTGTGAGTAATATTTAGAGTTTATTTTATCAAAATCGACTTTACTGAATCAAATCTACACCACTTAAAAGTCGATTGATATATGTATGGATGTAAGTATAAGGTTGCGATAACAGATAGCGGGCTGCTTTTTCAGTGCTTTCCTTGATGACTTGGCACACAAAGTAACAAACTTTTGTTTTTGTTTTCTGTAGGCATAAGTTACGGATTTCGACTATTATTTTGTTAAGAAACATAAGCCTTAATTGATTCGCCTAATTACAAAGCAAAAAATCAAAATATATACGTATTAGGATTGTATAACATCAAATGATATCTTAAAAGAATTGAAGATTTATTTATGCATGCATGTCGTCACTACTTCATTTATTATTGTATTTAGATTAAGTTTTACTAATTATAAATTGTTTTAAAGTTTTTAAAGTAACATCTTTAATCTCTACAGAAATATTGAAATTCATTTGTTAAAATATCGAAAGAGGTATTTATTATAATCATGGGCTTTCATTTGATCATTATCATTGTCAATAATAGTCATCATCAACAACTTTAGAAGGTCAACAAGAATGCGTTAGTCATTTTTAAGGAACAAAACAAATCTTCAGAAATAATAATTTTAACATGTCTGGCATTCTGTTAAGTCATTAACATAATCACTTCTCTTTGTGAACCTCACTCACTTTCTTGACGCTATAAAAATAAACAAAAATGTGCATACATTCCTATATGGTAAAGTAAAAAATGAATTATCGAGTTTGTTTATTTTTTGCATATTTTTCTTTATGTTTTTAAAGTGACTGTAAACAACTGAAAGTTGTAAACAAAATTGAAATTATACATAATATTGATAGAAATGTTTCAAAATAAACATCTACATGCATACCGAAAGTCCATTCTTGCTAATTACAGTTTAGTCGATCATATTTCAGTCTATTAATGACAGATTTTTTAATTGTAAAGTTCTTTTTTTAGAGCTCTGTACCCAAAGGGTGCTAATGGGATCCTAAGCTTTCGCTGTCCGTCCATCAGTCCGTCTGACTGCGGCTGTATCTTATGAACCATAATAGATAGACAGTTGAAATTTTTACAGAATGTGTATTTCTATTGTGATAGTAAAAACAAATAATAAAACTATAATAAAGTTAAAAATTTAAAGGGGTCCTCATACAAGACTACACTTCTAACATCTTTGGTTTATCGTCCGTTTGCGAGTCTGACTCACACTTGGCTGAATTTTTATTGTCAATGAACCAAATCTAACAAGAAATATGAATGTGTGAAACAATCCTCACTTATTTTAAATGAAAAATCTTTTTATCTATTAAAAATGTTTATGGATTAGTTTTTACCATCTTTCAAGCAAATGACCGATTCGTTACTCATTGGAAATATGATTGAAAATTGAATGCAAACTATTAATCAAATCTCTTTTATTGCTGAAAAATGAAGAATCATAAGTATATATATTTCTATCATAAAATATCTACTATGAAGATCTTTGAACCTAATAGAATCTTTCAAGCAAATGACGAATTCCTTACTGGTAGAATTCTTACTTCTTGGTAGTGATCCGTATCCACTTTTATTATAAGTATATATATGTATGTACATACATATATTTTCAATCAAATCTTTTATTCAGCTATCAATATATCTATGGGTGACAATATTCTACCATCTTTAAGGCAAATAATAGATTCTTTATCCTTGAAATTGATCTGATCCATTCTATCGGGTATTTAAAGTTATTGTCGTCGTTGTCAGTTGTTTTGACACTTCTAATTATTGTTATTGGTATTTCTGTGTTTTTATTACTAATAAGATTGTTTGAACAGCTGCTTTTCAACTTCCATAATACGTAGCAAAATTATATGATGTCGTCGATGATTGTGAGTATTTTATGATGACGTAGTCAAGTTTAAAAATTCACAATGAACCAAAGATTTGGTAAATGATAAATATAGAATACAAAAACTTTTATTTTTTCAATGAGTAAGAAATATTTAAATCAAGCTTTATTATTACTTATTGTTTTGTGGGTTGGCGAGGGGCAAAGGGGAGTGGACGGATGGAGAATAAAGATTTATTAGCAACCAACCAACCAAATGAATATTATTGTACAATATGTACTTATTATTGATGATGTCGCTAACAGCACTGAGCAAACATAATAATGATGCTGACGAATGAATGATGATGGCGATGGTGATAATGACAATAGTGATCATGAACATTATAATTAAATTGATCATTTGTCCATGTATTCATTTCAATCGCTTATAATATAATGATGATGGCTGATGTTAATGATGATGGTGGTGTGGTGGTGGTGGTGATGCTGATGTGATGGCGATGATGACGTGATCTCATTGCGATGCGCGTTGAATCATAAGCTCAGAACAAATAAGTAAAACTACACCAAGCCAAGCAAGCAGTCAAGAACACACAAATGCATAGATTCATACATGCACATCGTTGAATACGAGTACTAGCTAAAGAAATTGTTCAGAGTCTCAAATAGCATCAGCATTTATTCTCAGATACAAATACAAACGCAGATGCATCTACAGATACAATTACACATAATGCTGATGCTGATGTTGATGATGATAGTTAGTAATTGTGTTTTGTCAATTGCATTTTGCTTTTATTATTGTTGCGCTATATTGTATTTCAATTTATTTATATACTTTTATTTGCTTTCATTTGAATTTATTCTTTTTTTAGTCGACAAAGGTGCGATAAGAATTTATTTATTTATTTTTTGTATTATTTTTTCAATTACGTGAATTGACAAGACAACAAAGCAAGGCTCTTTTTCTTTAAGATCGATCTAATACTAAGTATACAAATAGATAGACATATGACCCTGATTTGTTATTTAAAAATATTTCCATATTTATTCTTCGTCATTCTTCGTTTGTTTGATTTTATTCTTTGAAATGAAGTCATTAGAAATACTACAATAAATATAGAAAATAATAAAAGTTTGTTAATAATAAAAAAAAAAAAAGGTATAAAACCATAAGTACAAAACAAAATATGAAGAGCCTTAAATAATCAATCAATGATCACATCATTTAGCTTATCAAGCAATATGTGAGGAAGGACAAAATTGTTTTTATAAAATTCTTATTACATACATGTATAGTTTATTTAATTTAAAATTTATAGTCCCAAAGGAAAATTTAATTATACACTATTAGTAACTAAGAAGAACCAACTTACTGTACTTAGAGTTCGATATCAAAATCTGAATATGGCAAGTTCAAATAAAGATTTTTTTTTATACCTTCTGGAATCTTGAAAGCCTCATATGAATTGTGATCATTGACCCTGTTTTAAATGTTTTACAGTTAAACCTCTTAATCCAATTTTTCGATTATATGTAGATCTCAGTGATAAATGTCTCTATATCCAGTACGTTCTTGACAAACACTAGTTTCAGTCAGCAAGTAGTGTATAGTATACCAGTGTCAATGAAGCTAATATTGAAATAGAACAGGCTATAACTGTCCCTTGCAATATGAATATGAAATAGTATTATATTTTGACTTGATCTCTATAATGCATTGAACCTTGTGAAGGACGGGTAGACTCGATCCATAATAAACTATGCACACACATATTGTACATATATATTGGAAACTGCATGACTCTTGGTCATTTTTAGTCTTCCGCTGTCCGTCCGCCCGTCCGACTCCGGTTGTATCTCATGAACCGTATAGAGAGAGACAGTTGAAATTTTCACAGAATGTGTATTTCTATTGTCATAATAACAACAAATAACAAAATTAAAATAAAGTTAAAAAATTAAAGGGGTCCTTATACAAGAAAGGTGTTTTTTGTATGATACCCGAAAAAGTATTCAATATTCTATTATTTTGCAATTACTCAAATCTCATCACTTGCACCATTTGTCTGTGACTTGATCATTTATTTCTTATATTGAAACAAAAGTGTGCTAAGTTGCAATTTTTAATGGTCGTACTTCCTCAGCGTTTCGAAACTGTGCCATGCTGCACATGGATCTAAACAAGTGGTAATCAGAAGGCGCTATTTCTGAAGAGTACGCTGGGTATGATGGACTTTGGCAGCAGGTTTCTTGTTTAGCTTCAACATACATACGTATGTAAGTTAAATAACTCAATATGACTAAATGGAAAGCTGCTATTTTAGTGTTGCGAAATGTCAAACTCATAGAATTACACAGCTATTTGCCAGCGCAATTTACACTGATACTATAAAATTCAATTAAAAATCCACTGATCTGTCTGTTGTCTGTTGTCTGTTGATCAACCATAATATTCTGTTTAGATTTTATAAAAATGATGACTTATGAGAGACACTTTGTAGTATCTTGGAATTTGTGAATTTATTGTACAGACGTAAAAATCTTTCTATTAAAATAAGAACTTTTTCGTGTCTGACTTGAGTGTGTGTGTCTTTATTATATTAATTGTCTTAATTTTTTTTTTTTTTTTTTTTGCATAGAACACAGTTACTAAGTAAGTGGCGTGTGTTGTTACTTAAGGTCAATGAACCTTACAGTCTACAGCCTCATGGCTACTAACTGACTGACTACTGTCATGTCATTGCATACTACCAGAGTAGTATATATGTGTGTAAGTATTGTATGTAGATGTACAGTGGAAGTGTAAATGTATCTCAGTGTGCGTGTGTGAATGTGGCATGGCGCCGCGTAATGTGGCATGCCGCTCTTTGTGTGGCGTGCTGTGCTACTGTGGTTGCAATTTTCTATGGTTTTATTTTATTTTGCGTTCATTACACAAAATACAACATATTACATATATGTATGTATAAAAAATGTGTTGCAGCATTCCTTTGTGCTTTTTCATATGTTTTCATTTTGTGGTTTAAAAAAAAAAAAAAAAAATATGGTAAAATTTATCATATGAATTCGGTGAATTCTCTCGGTGAGAGCTTAATTATTGTTTCATGTAAATTAAGTGAAGATAATCTCTTTCTGCAAACCAAAAACAAAAGTCCATATAAAAATAATAGGAAATAATAAAATTAAAAAAACAATGTTAATAAAAATAAAAGTTTAAAAAAATCTTGAGCTAATTTTACATTGATTATATGCATGTACGCGACTGCATTAGTCACTCACTACATGATTTTTCTATATTTTTCTAAAATTTTTTTATTATATTTTTTATATTTTATTTATAGTATTTTGCTTTATGACTTTTGTTAATTGGAGCGCAGCTTATGCCACGATCTTGTGGCAAAGTCAATTAACAACAAAAGCAACAAATACATTTTTTTTATAACATAAAACGCGCAATAAGCAAAACAAGAGAACTAGACTTTGAAAGTGAAAAGAAAATCTAAATAATAAAAAGTATTAATAAAATTGAAATAACAAAACAAACAAAATTTGTTTTATTAAAAAAGTATTAAGTTGCTTAAATATGATGTTCATTGCTTTGTTTTTGTTCAATAGACAAATTTGTTACTCACATGAATAAAGTCAAATGTTTGCGCGCATTCTGTTGCTGTTGACACTTAATCTTAAAAACAATTCTTCTCAATTGAATCGAATCGATTGGGGGTTTTGTTTTGTAGTTGGAAGTCTGCCATGTTTTGCTTTAATCCTTACACAAGGGCACCGGACTTGAGTTGGGTGAAGCTTATGGCAGAGACACTATTTTAGTTGAGGTTGAAGAGCAAAAAATTACAGATTCAAACCAGAAAGAAGGGTATCTTTGACTATGCCGAAGATGTAATACTCTTTGAATGAATTTGAGTAGGGCGTTTGCATGGAAGGTACCCCTCCTAGTAATCCAATTCGCCTGACTCCAACAAATGTGCTGCATATTGTAAAGAAAAATCATCCGCTCTCTAGCTCAAAAACTGAGGGACTAGTTTGCATACATATAGACAGACGGACATGGATAGATCAACTCGTCTCGTCGCGCTGATCAAGAATATAAATACTTTATGGGGTCTCCGATGTCTCCTTCTGTTCAAACTTTTCTTAATCAGACTTTGTCTAATTCCTGAAGACCTCATCACCATTCACCCTGCATGTCGACAAGTTTCTCACAGGGAAGATGTCAGAAGATCAATGATTGATGAATTCACCTATGAAAACGAAAAGTTTTCTTGCCAACTGATAAATAAATCTAAAGCTAAGTAGTTGAAAATTTCCTCCGAGTGTACTGAAAAGGGTTAAAATATACATACATACAATAGTGTCATCATCATCATCCTTGGCCCAAAAGGCAACACTTATTTACTTTGCCTGTATGGCAATTGTCTATTGTTAGAAATCTCTTCCTCCGTCGGCATCATCATCATCAATAGATCAAGTTCTTTTCTTTTTCTCTATTTTGTCTGAGTTTTTTGTTGTTCTTCTTGTCTTATATGTAATATAGGCATGTGTGGTTGGTTGGTTGGTATTCACTTGTAAACCTTGAACTTTATTGCTGCAGTTTTTTTTCCTTTGCTTCTCTTATGAGTTCCCCCTCATCATAATCGTCATCGTCATGTGTCCTTTAATAAAACTGAAGCAAATGATTTTCAGTTCATGGTCCTTGTGTGTGCACTTTACACGATACTGCAATACCAACAAGTATGTATAAAGTATCGAAGAATTATGCAGCAGTTTCTGTTGGCTCAATTTGATTTCATCCTCTTCATCGCATCAATGGCGATTGATTTTCAGTTGTTCAATGTTCTCCAATGACTTCATGACTTTATCCATTTAGGTATCTCTTTGTTCTTCCTAATTTGCTTGCTTCCTTCAACCACCAATCATCCTTTTCTTAGTTAGTCATCGTATAGGTCGTCGCCTGTTGTTGTTTCAGGTCCTATGGCAATTTTCCTTGTATTTAATAAAAGAACAAAGCAACGTTCATTTTTTGTTTTTTTTGTTTTTCTAGTTTTTGTCAAAGGTTTGTTTTTTTTTACTGTCACATCCATCATCATCATCCTTGTCAGTTTGCCTGCTTGCTGGTATTTTGATTCTTGTCGTCTTTTACTTTTCTTTCTTTGTGGCTTTGTAATTTGTCATTTTCATTTCCTAACAATTACTTCTTTTGTTTTTTTATTTTGTATCTAATTTCAGCTTTCATTGTTGTTGTGTTTTTCTCTTGTGTGTTTTTTTTTTTTTTTTTTTTATTAATGAAAGTGAATTTCTTTTCTGTTTTTTTTTTTTTTATAGCCTCTAGTTTATTGGGTCATTTCAACTGCTCCCCCATCAAGTCTATTTGCCTTGCCAGCTTCTTTATTATTATTTTCATTACTTATGTTTTTATTACACTTTTATCAATAACAATAATAAAAAAAAAAAAATATATGTGTTGAATGAACTCATATACTGCGGGTCATTTGAAGTCTTCTTTCATTCGAATTCGCATTCTTCATATATCTATGTACTTCTACTTACTATCCTCTGCCCTCATTCGTTTTTCTTCTTGATGACGGTGATAATAATGATCTTCATTGCATCCGCCTTTTAAATTAATTTAATTAATTACGAGAATTAAAAAAGTTTCCTCATTTCTTTTTATTAACCGAAAATTATGGACTTTTATAATTATTACAAATACTATATGTAACTCAAGCCTCCCTTCCTTCTTTGTTACGGTGTGGAATTCAGAAAAAATCTTCACTGAATGATTTTCTCATACTCTGAAACACATATACGAATATGATATATAATTTACACATCAGACATATAATAATCGTACATAAAAAATGACTCACATCAGATAAATATGGAAGGCAAACAGAGGCAGTCATGCACGGCAGGGCAAACTATCAAGTATAGTACTCGTATAAGAAGAGGTCAAACTTATTGTCTCTTGTCGTCTTCAACGTCATTTTCATTTTCATTAGTTTTGTGGCATGAATCAGTCTTGTGTTTATTAGTCAGCATCATCATCATCATCATCATCATAGCTCAAGTCATGAGAATGTAAGGGATCAAGCCAAAGAGTATGGTTCTGAGACAAGATTAGGCTAGAGCAGACCAGACCAACCCAGCCCACCCCATTCCTATACATGAAATAAATAAAATAAAATATTTTAGTATTCTTTGGCTTGACTTTTTTTAATGCTTCATTAAGTTTTATTGAATGTTCTCATGTTTACAGTTTGTGCCACACTTTGTTGCAAATTAGTGGAAAAGTGCCAACATTTATAATCTGCAAATCAAAATCCCCCTTCCTATAGGAGGTTTTCCATCATGCATCATGCATATAATATTTGCTTTAAAGAGATTGTGTGTGTGTGTGTGTGTCTATCAATATACATATGTACATATGTATGTAGTTGACCAATAGCAGCTGCTATGGTGCTGCTATGGTTGGTGTCTCTTGGTGGTTCTTGTTTCTAATCCTGTTGTTGTTACCCTTGCCTTGCAACCGCCATAAAACCAGGAATGAAATATGGCAACATTGCATGAATCACATTAAAATTCCCATGAGCAGAAAGAATGAAATGTGAAATATGTATATAAAATGAGAACACTCAGTCAGTCAGTCAGTCATTCAGTTAGTTAGTTAGTTAGTTAGTTAGTTAGTCAGTCAGTCAGTCAGTCAGCCAAACCCAAAAAGTTCCGGGAATTGACATTTATGCTGCCACGCCACCAGGCATTCAGTGCATGAATGAATGGTGGTAATATGTACATATTGTATTTGGTATTAGTAGAAGGACTACTTTACCATACTCTGGATTCAGGACTTTAGGAACTGAACTTGTCTCTTCAATGTTTGCCACACGCAAACAACACCAACACCAATACCAACACCAACACTGCAACCAGTAACTCCAACATCAAATAGCATATATATGTATGTATGTATGTATGTATGCGAATGTGTGTATTTGGTAAATAAATGAAAGAAAAATGGTTATTTCAGTGAATTGAATGAAAGTGATCGAGATGAGTGAGGACTCTGGAGGGTTGGAGTGATGGAGGGGAGTTAGATGTTGACGAAACAGAAAGAAAAAAACATAAAGAAAAACACTAATGTCGAATAACAAAATGTGAAAATGTTGGTTGCCAGTAAAGCACATCCTGTGCTGGTATTGCCAGTTACTGGTGCTGGCTGTTGTTGCTAGCCCAGCAGTTCGTTCTTTTTGTGTCTGATTAATTTCAACCCCAAAACAATCAAGCATGCGGCATCAATGAGTGGCACGAGGCACGATGACGACTCTATAAGGAATAGTATATAGGAATAGTATACTGGAATGAGTCCCGGACTAATGCCGCATGCCGCCATGCCTTGTTCTGGCCCTACCTAACATGGTTGCATGTTGTTTACTTTGCGTGTCTGAGCCAACTTTTCTCTTTCGTTTTTTTTTTGCCATACATATTTGTTTTTATTCTCATTTTTTCTCCTTTCCTTTTTGCCGTTCTGGCTTGATGCCCTGCTTATCCTGTTCTCGAGTTCTTATTTCAATATTCCAGTATGTGCTCAGTGACTTGTGACTCGTGTAAAGCAAAAAATAACTATAAGATCCGCTTGGCTTGGCTTGGCTTGCAACATGCTTCCCATTGCTCGCTATTCATGTGTGCTTTATGCCTTTATTTGATATGCGGCCCCTTTCTCCAGTTCCTTTTTTTTTTTTTTTTTTTTTGTGTGTGTGTGTATATATATGTTGCAACTTCAATACTTAATTAATTAACATAAATTATCAATTAAAAGGAATGCCTTAACTGCCTGCCTGCCTTCCAGAGCAACCCCTTAAAATGATAGTGTCAAGGAGAAGCAGACGAAGTAGTAGATTGGTCTTTGCGCACGCGTGAATGTATGCACCCCTATCTAATGCAATTTGGATACGAAGCGCAGCGACTGTCAGCTGGTCTGGTCACAACGGATCGAAACCACAATCGTCTCGCTTGCTCAAGCGTCATCTGTTTCTATGCGTATCATATTCGTATATATTATCTATAGTACATAAGTATATTGATCGATCTTGTTTTTGAGCTCGTCGCTTACAACCCTTAAAAGCTGGCGCACATAAAAATGAATGAACAAAAGAACGGCAGGCAACGGAGACACGATGATGGCGTTAATGAAATCAATCATCTTAAATCAAGAGCTTGCTTGTATGTGGGACCAGCAACAGCAGTGTTAGGGTTCTGAAACTGGCGGGGCTCAATCAATTAGTCATTGCCAGCCGCATAAATATGTGCCACACTCTACTGTTTATACTACTACTGTTCCATTACACGTGGCGTAGCATGGCTTTTATTGCGTCAACAATATTATGGTTTAAAATTTTTCCAACTCCCACAGATCTTTTTTTTTTTTTTTTTGGTTTTATGGATGGGAAATACTATAAATTTCCTGTGATTCTTAACTCTTAAAACCTACTTTTATTTCCTTTATTTTCGAGACTTATCCCCTCTTTCTGCCTCTTACTCTTCCTCTTGTTTGTTCATCTGCTTTCAACCCCCTTTGATTGTTGTGTGCCTGCCTTCCCAGGATCCGTGATCCTTTTTCTTTTCGTTTAATTCGCATTTTATTGACATAAGGAAGATTCCATTATTTTTGTTTTCTTTTTTACATTTATCATATATCGAAATATACATTTCTAAATGAAATAAAATTAATCGCTGCTTTGCAGATCCAGATAGATCTTTACATCCGTGTTTAGATCTCTACAACATAGCGACTGCTGCCGGATGGACTTATCGAATAGTAACTGTTCTCTGTAAGAAAAAGATTAAAAAAGATTAAATTTTGCTGAACTCTTTAGTGAATTCTCTCTTACTGATTGATTGATTGTCTTACCTTCATCACTATCGAAGGAATAAAAATTCTCATCGTCTCTAGTCATGGAACGTCGACTGCGTCTTGTTGTATTCCTTTGTTGATGGAGTAAATCCATTTGTGGTTGCTTACGTTCGTTCACTGGTGTCGTCTCATTTGAACCACGTAAACTTGATGGATAAGTCAATGGTGAACCATATTCGGAGCGACTGCAATTTGAATTTTTACGATCCAAACTAAGTGAGGATTTCGAGAGATCAGAAGCATGACGTTCTATAGATGGTTTCATGCCAATAGAAGAAGTTACAGGAATTGCACTATAGTTGTTGTTGCTGAGGTCACGTGTCGTCACAATTTGTGGAATAGATGAATTGCATTTTTTATTATTGTTATTGGTACTGCTGCTATTATTCACAGATGATTGTTCTCTGGATATTTCTATAGCTTGAGATGTTTGTGTTGTAACTTTAGTTGTTGTTGTTGTCGTAGTTTTCGTTGATATTGTTCTATCTATTGAGTTTGATTTGATTGTGGCTGGTGTTGGTGTTGTATCTCGTTTGTCAATGTCATCATAATCATCATTTGGTTCTAAAGTTTCTTCTTCTTCGATTTCATCATCGCTACATTCTTCGGATTCTTGACTTTGTAAACGTCTTGAAATTATACGAGGTCTCTCACTACGTTTTCCCGGTGGTTCAAAACGTGAGATTAATTTGTTAACTTTGCCCACATCACCTGGGTTCACTTGTTCACTGTAAGCCAGGCGCAATGATGAAGTTTTGACCAGCGGCTTGCCTGGACGACTGATGGATGCCGTACGCTCCGGAATTTTTGGTAGTGCCTCATTGTTGCAGTTATTAGTAGAAAGTGGTAAAGGTGGTTTACTAGTGGGTAAAGGTGGTGGCAAAACATCGTAATCGTAATTCTCAAAAGATTTCGCTGTTGGTAGCCTTGGTGCTGATGTGGTTGGCGGCGCTGGAATTGGTGGATCCATTCGCATGCGACGTTCAGGTAATGGCGGTGGTGGTGGGGAGCACGATGGTGGTGGTGATGGTGCCGATGATGGTGGACGATCGTTTATGAATCCTTCATCATCGTCATCCTCATCCTCATCGTCCTCATCAGCTTCATCTTCATCATCCTCTTCATCACTTCGATTATGTTCCTCACCCATGTGAGCAATTAAACTCTCTCGGCTATTGCCAAATTGACCTTTAGCTTCCTTGGAAGGATTCAGTGTCACAATCTTTGTAGTTGTCTCCTCCAAAGACTCATTTATAGCTTGCACACAAATCTTTGTCACTCTTGATGAATTATCATCATCTGGAGCGTCTCGATCCTCACTGCTGTCATGCTCAAAGCTATCCACATCATTAGTGACTACTCCAATTCTTACAATCGGTTCATTACGTAGTTCATCATCGAAATCTTCAAAGGCTCCACTTACTCCACCCTTGCGTGCATTTGTCTCAAAAATATCAATGCTTTTGGTCTTATAAAGTGGCTGCTGTTGCTGCTCGGATGATGCTGATGATGATGATTGCACTTGCCAAGGATCAGGTTTCTCAAGTTTTTGTTTCTGTTTCTTTGTTATGGCTTTCCTGTCAATGCCATCATTTAAATCAGATACAGATAAACGTGGTGAGGCATGCATTTTTGGTGGCGATGATATTTCCAGAAAACCAGATATGATCTTATCATTGGAAACCCATTGATGAGGACCTCTACCCAATGAAGGTGGTGGTGTTTGCGCACACCTTCGTTGCTGTTTCTTAAGTCCCTCTTCTGAATCTGGTAGAATCTCGCTAATACGTGCTGATGGAATGGGTGAAGCTGAAGCGGGGCGAGTCACTGCTATTATTAAAGTCGATTCAAAGGCATCAGAGTGGTCCTGATGTATGAGAACCCGTGGAAATTCGGAGTCAACATCGGAATCCAATGATTCCTCACAGAGTATAGGCTTAGTTGTCCAGGCAGTGAGGCCGCCGTTGCTGCTGCTGCTGCCCATGGCTCCGTAACCCGATGCCCTGCCGATGCGTCTCTCCTTCGCCGCATATTCTGCTTGTATTGGATCAATTGACTCAATCTCGTCCTGATTGGTATAGTATTGTTGGTAATCACTTGATAAGCAATGTCGCCGCTCGATTGTTGCCGGCGATAGAGTCGTGTTTCGACTACCAGTGATTGCCATTTTTGACGGAACATGGAGGTCATCTTCGTCCTCGTCGCTGCTATTGTAGTCGGCGTCATTGCTGTATTGCTGGTGTCTCTTCTGAGTTGGCGTCTCCGGTTGTGCTCGGTTGCTGCTAACGTTGGTATTGGCACTGCTGTCCATTTGTTCCTGTGACTTGTGAAAAAACTTCATTTGTTGCATTTTTTCATTAACCTTCTTCATGGTCTTGTCGCGTGCATGTGCCAAGCGCTCTTCAATGTTCTTACGTGTTGTCGAGGCGCCCCGTGTTGTGTTCTTTGCTTCACCGCCACCATCTGCTTCATCTCCTGTCACTGCTCCATCATCAGTGCGATCTAGTTCACTATTTGAAGCAGTGGCAGTGTTCTTGCGTGAGGAACGTATATGTTTGAGTTTCTTCATTAAGGTATCAGGACGTTTCGATGGCTCACGTTGTTTTTCTGGTGAACTTTCATCGCCTGTCGTGGCGCCTGTATCTGTTGTTTCCGAACGTTTCTTGAAACTCTTTTTCCATGTCTGTAGTTTACCTCCAAATCCTTGAGATTCAACCTGCTGCTGCTGTTGTTGTGTCTCGGTAACTTCTTCAGTGGATCTAAACCGTCGCAACTGTGCTGCAAAACGTGCAGTGCGTGTTGGTGGTTTAGATGTTGTTTGATTTGTTTTTCCATCCGCCGCCGCCTCGTCTTCCTCATCGTCATCAGATTCATCATCAGTAGCGGTATTTGTTCGCTTTTGTTGCTGCTGGGGTGGTGTTCCACGTTTTATGGATTTATGCAAACGTTTTAGATTTTGCTTAATTGTATCAAGTGGTTTATTAGTGATGTTGCTTGCTTCCTTTTGCTCGGTTTCTGATTCAACGCCACAAGCTTCTCCTGTCGCTGCTGGTATTGATTTATTTCGACCCAAACTGGGCAATTTCGATAAGAGTTTAACGCTACGACTTGGTGCTTGGTCTGCTGTTCCTCCAGAAGTTTCTGTGCTTATTGGCTGCTCGACTGTAGACTCTTCTTGTGAAGACATGTATTCCTTTAGACGACGCAATTGTTGCTTATAACCACCACCTCCACTTGCTGATGATTTGTTAATATTTTTCTCTGCAACTGTTTTCGGTGGCGTTCCAGCGTTGCCGCCGCCGCCACCACCAGCACCATCTACTGATGCCATGTGCAAAGGTGGACTGCGTACACGGGAAAAACGTGTTGACGCTATGCCTGGCTTCCGTGATGGCGGTGTAGCCTCCATGCCACTCTCATCGCCACTATGCTCACCTACGCTTGACTTGGTGGTCTTACCGGCATGAGTGGTGATTAGACGTTTATTTGTTGATGGCAATGGTGCCATTGGTGCTGGCGCTGGTACTGCTACACCGATTTGCCGTGCATTACCTCTCAAAGAATCATTGTCATCATCCTCATCTAAAGTATTTTGCCTAGTATTCGAAAGAGTAAAGTTAATATTATAATTATCTGCAATCTTGCGATCACGTCGTTCTTGTGCCAATTGTTCCAGACGCCTTTCTTCATCATACTGAAGTACATAGTCATCCACTTTAATGTTATCGCGACGCACTATAGTTTTCTTGGCAAAAATATGTTTCAAACGAAACTCTGTAATATCTTTGTAGCCTTTCTGTATATGTTCTATAAAACTCATACGACCAGTACTTCCAGTATCAGCACCTACAACGGTATCATTGCATGGTGAATTTGGTAGTTTAATGGGACTAATAGGTCTTGAAGCGCGTTGATTTACTACTGTTGGTGAAGGATAATCATCATCTATGCTGCATGCACTGCGATAAGTACTGCGTGCTGTCATCCCGCCTCCGCCGCCTCTCCCTCTTCCTCCATCACCACCATGTTCATGCATTAAAGATGATATGGTAGAGATACGTTTTGGTGTATGATTAATGAATTCTGAAGGTGGCGGTATAGAATGAGTTCCTGCCATCATTGACATTGGTTGCCCACTAAAACCACCACCGCCGCCGCCACTCAGGGCTGCCTGTGACCTTGGTGAATTCTTTCCACTTTCATTAACATTATCGCGTGAACTACGAAATATCTTACGTGATTTTAATTTAGGCAAAGCTTTAGGTAACTTTAATTGTGGTAAGGCTGGAATTTTGGCTGTAAATCAAATTAATAGAATAGTTCACTTTTACCCAAACATTCTTCTCTACATTTCACTGTGTTATCCTTAATTATTATTATTATTTTAATATAAGACACATACCTTTTAAACCGTCCACATCAAGTTTCTGGCATAAATTACGAAAATCCATATTGCCTGATGCCCCCACTTAATCCTTGACGTATCGTCGCTCTTTTTGCTCCACTATTTTTTGCTTAGCCTTCTCGATCTGCTGCTGCTGCTGTTGCAGCTGCTCCCGTTCTCGTTTGGCTTTAGCCTTGGCCAAGCTACGTTGCCTTTGATAGACTTTGCGTATGATTAATAAGAAACGCCAAATAATGAATAGAACTAAAATTGTCAGATGCACAAAACTCAATTCAGGATCTTTATTATCAGAACTTTGATGATTCTGACTCTGAGCGATTTTTTGATTAATATTGTCTTGCTGCTGTTGAGTTTCTTTAATTAAAATATCACCTCGTTGCTGTAGCGGATCTCTTGTCTGATTTCGAATCGTTTCGTCGAACATTTTAACGCGTATTGGAATAGCCAACGGGCATTGTTAGCTCAGTTAACCATATTTTCAATGTGAATTTTCACATGGCACGTTTTTTTTACCTCCATTTTCTTCTACTTTTGCCTTCGTTTCAGGCACTAATTCAATTAACATCCAAGTGTCTATCCGTCAGTCGGTCGGTATCTGTAGCTTCTTCTATTTTTCTAATTTGTTGTTTTGCATTTTCTATTCATCTTTTTCTTTTGTTGTTTTGTGTTTGTGTTTTAAAACCCTTTTCTTGCCTTCTTTCTTTGCTGAGCGCAACATTGCGCTTGTATCTATTTTCAAGCTTCATTACTCAAGCTTCAAGCTTCAACCTTCTCTCATATGCCACATATGTACATTACATTAGCTGTAAATTCTTTACAATTTCAGTTTTGAATGCTTCTTTTTTACACTCTTTCTTTCTAAAATGAATGTGCAACCACTGTGTAATATCAGTGATTCTTAACTTAGTCCCGTAATCGGCGGACACAATTTCTGATGCAATAATCACATTATAGGGCAATGATGCCAAACACGAAATCCATTTCCCAAATTAAAATTTATTTATTGAAATCAAAAAGTATCAAACTGACTATAGGAATACCTTCCCTTTTTTTACTCCTTATTATATATATGAAACTTACCCCGCTATGACAATGTAATTGCTTAGGGAGTAAAGCGTTTCCACTTAATGATACAGAACAGAATATCTGGGCCTTAAATGCCAACTAAGTTGTTGAAACATTTACATATTTAATGATTCCCCACCGATCTGCAAATAAATTTGCAAATCAGTATATCTTAGGCTGAGGGGGGCTTACGGATGACAGCTTAAGAACCGCAGAACACTTATAGATTTGACTGACACCCTGTGTTATTGTTGTTGCATGCACCCTGTGCTGCTTATAAATTTGACAGTTCTTTTTTTGAACTGTTCATAAACATGCAACAAAGGGAGATAGATAGACATAGATAGAAAGGGATATGTAGAAAGTGAGACAGTAAGAAGAAAGTGAATGAATGAATGAAAAGTATTCAGTTTGCGCAGTTATTTTTCGCCAGACCGCCAGTCCGCTACAACTCTCTTTGTTTACCGCCCACGTCTTGCAAACACAATCTCTCTCTCTCTCTCTCTCTCTCTCTCTCACCCTTATTTGCATTGCTTATTCGACTATTTTTAGATGACAGTCAGTCGGTTGTTGTTATTCTTGGTTCTTGGTTCTTGATTCTTGATTCTTTCTCATTGTGCATAGCACGTTTTGTGATTGTAGTTTTTTTTTCTTTTTTTTCTAAGCTTTCTTAGCTTTCTACTTATATGCTACTTGTAGTTGCTCATTTGGTTGATTGCGGTAGATACACCTAACTCCCAGTGCATTGCAACGCGGCGCATTCTTCTTTATGGCTTTGGCTTACTACTACTACTATTCTATTCTGTTTATTAGTTCATTTGGCCATTGCACACAGGTAACACATACACATGTGTATCTTTGTGTGTATAGTTGTACTGAAATTTACAAACCATTCACATTGATTCATTGACACACTGCCACATTCATTTGTCGTCTGTCTAGTTAGTTGCATAGTGACCTAACCATGTCTAACTGATTCACTGAAAAAGTCTATTTATGTGTTTGAGTGTATCATAGTATTTAAGTATATATATATGTGTGTGTGTAGTGTTTTCTTTTTTTTTTTTTGTTTTTTATAATTTTAGTTTTGCCACCTAAATCTGTTTATGTGTGCCACATGCGTCAGTCAAGGCAAGTTGTTTGTGGCAGTTAACATTTTGTATGCACCTCAAATCGATTTACAAAAAAAAATGTATGCCTTTTCCTTTTAGTATTTTATTGCTTATTGCTTATTGTTTTTTTGTAAATATTTTATTACTCATACGTATTTTTATAAATTTATTAATTATTATTTTATTATAGTATTTGTTAACTTGAATAGCTTTTTTCTATATTATTGTTTAATGGTTTTCTTTATTTATTTTTTTTTTTTTTATATTTTTTTTTTATTATTCTCATGATATTTTCATTTTAACTGTAGTCCTTAGACATTGATAAGGTTTTTACGCAAGCAATCGAGACTACCTGCCAAGAAAAGAAGCCCCTTTTATTTCATTGATCATATTTTAATTTCCGCTTTGAATTTTGAGTCTTCTTATTGAAACACTTTATGGGTTACAAAACCCATTTAGTTATATAATGCAACATCAAATCGGGCTAAGAACTCAATCACTCTACCCGCATTTGTATTAATCTTTTGAAATCAGATATGAAAATTGTTCGATTTCTAGATGACTCAAGAGCACGAGCAGCAAACACGGGATTGAAATAAATCTGCTGTTATGAAATTTTAAGTCATTACATCTTTGTTTGGTTATATAACAACTTCTTTATTGCTATCTAGTTATGACTGTTAGCCCGATTTAAATCTGCTTCCACGTTAAGGGTCCCAGCAATCACTCATATTTGAATGGTTTACTTTAAAAGTTAACACTTTGTTGTGGCTCAGCAAATAAATTCACATATGATTTTGCCAGCAATTCTGAGTCATTTTCCCGATACAAGCAATCAGAATTAAATCAGGACTTTCTTTTTAAAAAATTATACATTATACACATTCCAGATCAAGGCGAAAACAGAGTGCAAAAAAATTAATGTATGTGAATCATCATTACTACTTACTTAGTATAAAGCAAAGTTGAAGTTGGTGTCTGTTGCGATAAGCAGTACTTCTAAAAGACACAACTGATTTTTGTACTGTTTTCACTGTCATATAAATACTTTTTTCCGAAATGTTTTCATGTACATGTAAACAATTGATTCAACAATAAAAATATTTAATTAATTTTCAGTGGTTTTATAGAAATTTATGAAGAAAGCATTTACTGTCATTAGAGTGCTCGGGACTTAAGTAGCCGCTAGAGTGCACTGCATAATGTATATGGTATATTCTTTGGTTATTTTATAATTTTTGGTGGGTAACTTGCATAGATTTTGGATCCACACACTGTTGTCAAGATTAGATTTTTGTTATTATCATAGATTAAAAATTTTAGAGTCGTTTAGTGTATATATATGTGTAGACGCTTATGAGTTAGTAAAGCTGAGAGACACATTTTAAAATCAAGTCGTCACCTTTGTCCAATAACTTTTTATTAAAAAGTATACTAAAACTTTATAGATCTTCTTGAGTTGGAAATCTTCCAAATGTGAACTTAAAATTTATTGCCAAAGCTTAAATTCGGATCGATCAAATTGCATATTTCCACATACAAATTCCATGTATACATATACACATCTATATAATCGGATCATTCGTTTATTAATTTCAAAATTAAAAATGTTTCAATAATTTTATATGAATTTATTTTCATATATTAATTACTTGAGTCAATCATTATTTTCTCTAATTCATTTTTTTTTTTATTATTTTCTTCTTCTCTTTACAGTTCTCACACTTCACAGAAAAGATCTCAACACTTTACTACAACAACAACATCAACAACAACAGCAACCATCATTAAAACACCAACAACTATTTCGATAAACAATATTTTTGTGCCTTTTTGGGTTTTTTTTTTTTTGAGGGGGGATTTCGTAAAATATTTTTCCATTTTTCTTCTTCTTTTTTAGGTTCGAGTCAAGAGTAAAGTGCGCTAGAGTTTTGTTTAGAAAACCTGATTCATGCATTTCCTGCAAGTTAAGGAGGAAATAAAGAAGAAGAAGAAATAAGAAAGCACATTCCAACGGATAAAACACAGATACATTTGTTGTGTGGATGTGCATGTGTCTGTGTTATTTTTTTTAGTACAAAAATATTAAAAATAATAATATTGTTATAACAAAAAAAAAAAAACAAAAATCCACAGCAACAGCTACAACAACAACAGTAACAACGACGCAGCAACAACAAGTTTATTACTGTAATAACAGCAATAGATAGAAGTAAAAACCAACAGATACAAAATGAGGCGGCAGTCAACGTTACTGGCCGCGATCTTTTGGGTTGCCATCGTCATTGGTGGCAGCACCACAACTGCCATGAGTAAGTATATTTCTTCTTCTATGTATCGTTATGTTTTGTTTTATTTTATTTTTTTTGCTTTCTTAAGAGAAAGTACTATGTATATTGTAATAGAGGAAGAAGAAAGAAATCATGATGATGATGATGATGTACAAAGATTCCTAATCGTGAGTTTGAACTTAATGTAGATGATGAGCTGTTGCATCCAATTTAATGGAATATCTATTGTTGGAAACACTTCTTCAATTTTTATATTATTTGCAATCTTCCATGATTTGATTTAATTTTGAAAAAGTTTACAAGGAAAAACATACAAAAAACCATCTTCTAAAGTAATCTTTTCTTAAAACCTTTTTAGAATATTTAAAGTGTTTATAAACCTAATATTTCTGTTGACCTTTCAATTTTGTCAAAGTCCCAAATTCTACTAATCAAAATTTAAAAGTTTTTTATAATTTTTTCTAAAGGCAATTTGGATATTATTATTATAATCCAAGAATCAGTCAATCACAATCGTATGCATGTACACTCATAGATACAGTTATTCATCTTTCTGTTGATTTCTATGAACTATTATTTTATTGTATGCAATTGTCGATCATAAATTCCTTTGAAATAAGATTTTAAAAGATACATCAGTGTTGCTCTGCTCTCTGATTTTAAATCTCAATGTGGCAAGGCATTAAATCTCCAATAATTGTGGCCATTGATGCCAAAGGTGCCCTTGTATTGTTATGATAGGACGGAAAACGTTGATACAATGTGGATCAGACGGAAGAATAATAAAGCCGATTTGATTTATGTGGTGCCAAGCACAAGGATTGCAAAATGTCAATAAATCCGATGGTACAAAATTCGAGTCATATTAGACTTGATCATATGATTGATTGAGGACTCAGCTAAACTTTGGGTCATAGCACCCGTTTGTTTAACTCAACTCCACGTTCACATGTGTGATGAACCATCACCCACCACGATACTCCCAGAAAGGGCCGCCTCCGCTGATCAACACTGAACAAGTTCCTTGGTCTGCTGGTGGTAGTAGACAAAGACTCTGATCAGACTTTGTACCCAAAGGTACTATCAATTGGAACTCTAAGCAGTTCTTGGGTTAGTGGCCCAACTTTTATATTAGCAGGCTAGATATCCAATTTATAGAAGTGGTTATCCTGGATCAGAAACTATAAGTGAACAATTAACTACCTTCTGTTATGGTGCAAGTGTGGCCGAATCAGTTTCTACTAAAAGTAAAGAACATTGGAATCAATGGCACACCGATCGGTGAATCCAAAAGCAGAGTTTTAAGGTCAACGCTCCATTGTCACAAATATGATAGACAGATTGAAACAACAACTCTCAATCTTTCTGGAAATTAACTTTATGTGGTGATTTCCATTTTATCAATATTAAACTTAAATTTGGATTTATGCAATAGTATTGAAATTCATTTAAATTACTTTATCTCTATGATAAATATTGACATCGTCATAAGTTTCTGACCCATATTCATCAACCTTTTAAATTATAAGATCCTACGATTACTGGATCACGTAACTCCCAGACAAATTTTGCGGTCTCAATAAATCAAATCAATATTGTAATATTTTGCTCAATCACAGGAGCAAAGGTTTTGGCATAGTCGAAGATAAGAAACATTCTTTTTAGTCTCAATTATGTTTAAAGGGGTGAAATGATTTAAAAAAATTATGGGTCTTTTTGAATTCAAATGTCTCATGATTCTTAGTTGATAAGGATGGCACACACAGTCCTTTCCAAATTTTTTTTCATTTTCATCAAATACATATTTGAAATACAGACAAATTTCTAGAGGCGGACATGTTCCCCAGGCGGACGGACGATTTCACTGCAACCGTGGGTGTCCGCCCACGGGAGATTTTACCGAATATCATAATAGTGTTTCCAGAGTGATCTGAACTCTGTGTTTTGACGCCAACAACAACAACAACAGGGGAAATGATTGATGAATGAATGCTGAAATGGTTGAGTTCTGCATGAACTCAGTTTGCGTATAGTAGTAGTGCAAATGTTTTGAAATCATCTATTTTCCATAAAATTTCCATTTCAATTTCTCACATTCCATTCGTGGTGTGTATAACCAAAATAAAAACCTATCTATTCAGAACTCAAGAATGCCACTATTATGAAAATTTTTACATTTTGTCTCTAGTTTTTAGCCCTTGGTAACTTAACAGGCAGCAGGCAATTCTTCCTTCTTTTTATAAAGATCTATATTGATCTGTTTGCCTAGTACATACATAACATAAGTATATCAAGTTATTTCATGAAACACAAAACTCTATTCTATTCTCTTAATCTATCTATCTATATCTATCATCTGATGATCTATTCATATTGTATAAAATTCAATTCAATACAATACACTATATAGGTATGTCTCATAAAATCTTTTCTTTATCTTTTGTAATTTCTGAATTTTCGTTATTCCACCTACCTACCGCCTTCATATCTATCTAACATTGATAAACATTCTATCACGATCACTAAGTGCGCTTTACATAGAAACAAAATAAGAAAAAAAAGAAAGAATATTTTTCCGCTTTCTCACCTTTATATTATAATTATCTAATATATACCATATAGGTACATATTCATATAGACGAGTATAGTAAGTTGAGGGCAGGGGGTATACAATAGTATATGATTTTGAAACTACACTATAAAAACCGCACGTGACCTTTTGTTTTTGTTGTTGTTGTTATCGTTAGTATTGTTATTATTTTGAGTTGACACTTGAAACTCGAAATCAAATGCCGCATTGCGGTCATTATTTTTTGTATTATAAGAGAATGTTGTGCGAGTGTATTTATGTGGCTTCAAAGCGTGCTTCCGTTTCCGTTCATACACATATTTATTTATTTGTCCATATGTCGAACTGTCTGTCTGTCCATTGGTGTAACCAAATTACTGCTATTTCCATAAAATTCATATTTATTTTTTTTTTCCTTTTTTTTTTCTATGCCATTTGGAGCATTTTAATGAAACAAGAAAAAAGAGTGAGTGAGTGAGTTGAGTAAATGATCGTCGGTCTGTCGATCGATCAATTTCCGTTCGAATGCTTTTTTGAAGTCGCATACAAACACAGCAAACCATGATTTTATATTTTATCTTGTAACTGCATAGAGTTGAAAAGAAAACCAGAAAGAATGGTAACTTCAACTATGCCGAAGATCTAATACTCTTCACTCAGCTCCTAGAAACCGTTTTTGTATGGGAGCTATACGCTCCAGTAATCCTAGGATCTTACTTATTTACATGGTTCATGTATATGAATCAGAAACTTATTGTGTCCAAATTTCAAGATGATAGCATAAAAAACAAAAAAGGATTTCTAATAAGAACATTAATTTAAATGGTGGTTTGTATGACTATAATATGAGAGGAGGGGTATCCTGGTAGTCATAGGATCATGAAATTTACATCATCGAACTATAAATAAAAAAGTTTTTCTAATTAGGACAATAATTTGACATTGGGGTTTGTATTCGGCTCGTTCCGACAAATGTACTGCGCATGGTAAAAATGAAACCTAGCTCTCTAGCCCTAAAACTGAGGGACTAGTTCTCTTACAGACGGATGGACAGACGGACATGGCTAAATCAACTCGTCTCATCGAGCTGATCACAAATATATATGCTTTATGTGATCTGCGATGTCTCCTTTTGTGTGTTACAAACTTCATGATAAACTTATAATACTATTCACTCCCGTGAAGAGTATAAAAATGAAGGGTGTACTTACTATAACAATTGATGATGCGGTAAGCTCCGAGTCAAGTCATCATTATTATATTCTAATATGATGATCATGATGGTGGTGGATGATCATCATCATAAGTTTTCAATGTTCATCTCTCTCTAATATTTTGAATGATTTTCTCCCCTTTTTTTTCTCTCGTATCTATTATGATTTCCGATTTCAAAATATTTTATCATCCATTCATCTAAGAACCCTTCTACTACCCTTCCCTTATAAAACGAACGCCCATTAAGTGTGTGAGGCAACAACAATTAATCACTTATAATATGTGGAATATGTTCAAACTCATCTCAACATCATCATCATCATCGACAAATTAATGAATTTGACTTGAAGCAAAGCAACAACACAGCTGGGTCTGCAGTTCTAGTTTTGTTTTAAATATTTCTCTAATATTTTCTCCTCTTACTTTTTTAGTCCATTGTATTACTTAATATAGTACTTTACTCCATTGTGAGTCCGTCTTTCGCTTGGTGTCGGTAGCTTCGAATGCTACTACTTTTAATTACCTTTTTTACACATTTCCAACTAAGTTTTATGTTATTGTATTTTATAGTTAACTCACCGCCACGCATCATCAAACAGCCACCAACCGATGAATTGCTCTTTAAAGTTGCACAACAAAACAAGGAAAGCGATAAACCATTTATTATTGAGTGTGAAGCTGAGGGACAACCAGATCCAGTGTAAGTAAAACTCTGTTCGATATACATACATACAACATATTCCTTATATTCTTTCCCCCCATGAAATTGGGTGGAAATATGTTCAGATTCTGATGCACTCATCCACTGTTTTTCATTCACATGTCACACATTTTCAATTTTCCTTTTCTTTTTTTTGCTATTTTTATTTTTTTTTTTGTTGTTTTTTTTTCCTTTGTGTGGAAAATTCAACATTGAAATTAGGAGAGAACAAACACATTTTTTGGATATATTTATTTTTGTCGTCGTCGCTATTTTTCAGCTGCTGATGCTGTGGATATAGGCCAAAATGGTAGGAGAAGATTTGCTGCTTTTATTTCAGTTATTGATGATGTTGTTCTTGATGATAATAATGATGCTGTTGTTTGCTTTAGGATTTTATATAGAAATTTATATGTTTAGCATAAAAGAATTTCAAATTTATCGACTTAGTTTTTTATGTTGCTTAAAATGTTGTTATTCTTTTTTCCTTTAAATTTGTGTATTTGTTTCTCTTTTCTCTTTTTTTTTTTTATTTAATTTTTCCAAAATTAAGCCCCCTGAACATTAATTATCATGTGATTTGTGTTGTGTGTCGTGTTTTCCAAAAATAAATCTTCATCATTCATCTATATTTGTTTTTTACAATTTAATCTAATTTAATTAAACGATTGGTGGTGGTCACTCTATCTAAATGTATTGTAAGACAAGACAGCAAGGTAGAATGGGTGGTGAAGTGCGTGCCCTTTAACTGACATGATATTACATTATATTAATTACAGTAGACTCGCGTTAATATGAACCAATTTAAAACAGATTGTCTTTTACTTATTATTATTTTACATTAAGTTTAATTTAATAGTATATGAAGAAATGATGTAAAGTTTTGTTGTAATGAAGTTTTATTTTTCATAGGCATAAACGTATCAAAATTTATAGAAAAAGTAACATGCTCCCTTGCTTTGGCAGTGTTAGTTGCTTATACGACTAATTCTTCCATCAACTATGGCATCTTTTCCTCATGTGTAATTTTAATAAAACAATTTCCATATTGGCTCTGAAAATCCTGTAGCCAACCTACATATCACTAGCAGCATATGGAGGATTAGTTTCTTTGGTTTGTACATTCTTCTAAATTCATGCAAAAAGCATGTTTTTGCATTGTTGGAAATTCAAATATATAAGATACTGTAGATTGTTTTACCAGTCGTTGCCCGGCTCTCACGGCACTCAGTGAAAATATTTCAATCAGGGGAAGAAACTATAATAACAACAACATAACAATCGAGAAACAGCAAAGCATGGTCCACGAAACACAATGTCTCTCTCTTGGTCCGCTCTCAGTGAACAACAATATACAGAATGAAGGCCACCATACTCTTGCAGGTACTCAGTTATTAATAAATTTTTGTATCATCGCTCCCTTCCACAAAGCTAGAGAATATTGTGTTTTATTGACTTTGGTTTGATTAACATTTAATCAAAAATCTTTTGGTTCAGTAAGTCGGTTTTTATGAAATAAACTCAAAATGTTACTCACAATATAGATTCTTAGCTTTCAGTTATTCGTTTTTGAATCCACTGATTGGTTTTTACGTGATGAGCGCACAAACATTTCTTAGAAGTATTTATGTATTCCATGTCCACTCCAAGTATTTATAAACTCTTTTTTGTTCAGCTTAAATAGCTTGTTACTTCAAATTAAGTCAATAAAACTGTTCACATTATCATGTACCATTCAAATAGTAGAGTGATGCACACTATCGTGAGACTACTATACCATTATCAGTATGCAATCTCTCACTCACTCACTTAGGAATGAGTCAAGACAGAGGTATCAGTCGTCGTTCTATTTATGCTTTAATTAAAGTTTTTGTCATGCAAATGCTGCTTTTTTTTATTCACTAGTGATAGGACAAAATGAGCTCAAGCTTTTTAGATCTTTACTACTTCAACCTCTCTGATGATGAATTTTTCTATTGCATTGCTGCACTACTGAATGTGTTTTAGAGTCAATCAAGTCTCTCATCGTTTTCGTCCTCATTTTTATTATAGACGATCATCATCATACTACAGTGAATACTATCGTGGTATTATTGTTCGGTTATGTATAGTTTTGGAAAACTTCAAACAAAAAAAATATTATACACGCTAGTTTGATTTATAGACGACAACTTCAATTTGGTTTAATTATACTTAAACTGGCGAGTTTTAATTGATATACTAAAATATTTTCTACTATAAATTCGTCATCTGTAAATTGCTTCTGAGAATTGTTTGATAGCAGATCCTAATGTGGAGTTGACAATCCTTAGACGACAAAGTTCATCCGGGAGAGTCTGCTTAAAGGAGGCATATATGTATTTTGTATGGAAAATATTACGGGATGTTTTCGCCAACAAATTGTGTCCGGTTATGGGAAATTTCACTGTAGTAATTGTTGTACTAATTGTAATAACAAAAATTGGAACAAATTTCTGTTTAAAACAAGATACAAATTGCGTTTACATTAAACAAAGAATGCCAAGTATAATGAAAATTTTGCGTATCCATTAACGGCGACGACAAAACAATCAAAACGACGAGTGAATACATTGGATGATGTTGATGATGACCTCATTTATAAGTTCTTTGAAACTTTTGAAAAATATTTCAAAAATAAAAAATAAATATAATAAAAAAAAAAAATTTTTACAAGAACATTAAACAACATGGAGAGCAAGACACAGAGAAACAGCAACAGAACCAGAATATAAGATCCAAATGCAGAAAAATATTCTCGGACAAACGGGACAAAAAAATGAAGATATTCATGTAAAGAGAGATAGAGAGAGATAGAGAGAGCGGATGATATATAAAGGACAGAGGTGAGAGAGAAGTGTTTTTATAATAAAAACGCAACAAATTCCATACATTTGCTTGCTATTGGAAGTTGTTGTTTGGTTTTATAAATAACTATTTGGCAACAAGTAGCAAAATTGGAAGAGAGATCAGGGGCCTTAGGCATGAATAATATTATGATATGTGGTGGGTTGTGTTTGGTTGTTCGTATATCTATCTATCTATTTATCGAGTAGATCATGATGATGCTATAAAGAAAGGAACTAAAGAATGAACAGAACGCAACGCAACGGAACAGAACAGAACTGTAAAGATAAAATAAATTTCTAACAAATGAGGACGGTGGATGTGAATGCGCACAGATGGCTAAGACGCTGACGCGGTGTGATACGGCTGGCAGTCAGTCAGTCGAATAGGCAGCCAGGCAGGCAGTATAAACATTTCAACAGAACGACAACGGCATACGCATACATTTTTGTGCCATGAATTTATAAAATAAAAAATATAAAAAAAAATAATCATCCAAATGGTGGCACTTTGATGAAAACATTAGGGGAGTGGGAACAGCTGGATAGGCTAGGCTGGTGCCTGCCTATAGACAGATGGACAGCGTAAGCAGACGCTAGACAGACAGATAGAACTATTAGATTGTACATAGATACATAGTTGGAAAAATAGATGGAGGAGAAGCTGTTCACTAACTAACTGACTGAATGACTGACTTGCTGTCGAACTTTTGAGTGAACCAGTGCAACAACTTATTCACTCATTCATTCATTCATTCATTCTCTCTGACTCAACTGGGTTAATAGTGTTCTTATTTTGTTGATGTAGTTGTTGTTGTTGTTGTTTGCTGATGCCTGCTGCCTGATGCCTTGTGATTAGTGTCATTCAGCAAAACTATTTCATTTTACTTTGATAGCGGAAAAAATATGCCAAATTGGTATTTCCATCGCTTGTCATTGCTTTTCCATTTTTGTTGCAACAGGAGGAAAACATTTCTTTCAAAAGGAAGTAGATAAAAGAGAAGTGAACAAGTGAATAATGGTGATGATAATGATGATGACATAATCCTAGAATAGAGAGGCAGGCAGTCATGCCACCATAGTACGCCGCTACACACCCATTTAGATGGCTTCGACAAGTTGTGTTGATTTCTTTTGAAATTCTGTCATTTTAGATTTAGAGCGACGACGTCATCATTCACATCTACGTATGTATCTATCTATCTATCTACCCATTCAACCATTCGCATGTGGATCTTGATCGAAACAAAGTAGATAATATATCTTAGTTTTTCGTTTTTTTTGCTTTTCCTTCTTTTTTATTTTTATGTTTTATTATTTAGTAATTCTTAAAGCAAAAAAACACAAAAAAAAAAAAAAAAAAAAAGAACAAACTAACCAAGTGAACCAGTTCAACCGGTTCGTTCGTTGAATACTATACTCACTCACTCACAGTTGCTTAGTAGTGTGCTCTGGTTCTTCATCGTTCATTGCTTGTTTTCTACATAAGCTTAGAATGAGGTGGCTGGTGGCGGCTGTGGTGATTGAGAAGTGGAATGAAGTTGTTCCTATCAAATCCAAATAAGTTCTTATAAAGAAAAAGAAACAATAACCAGACAAAGAGAGAAAAAGGGAGAGAGGGAGACATGAAATAGAATGAAGACAATAAAATTAGTAGTTTCTTTTTAATAAAGTTAGCCCGCTAAAACTTAGAATCGTTTAGCACTAATCAACTAAGCATAGCTTAGAAATATAAAATCATGTCGCTCAAGAGTCGGCAACAAATTTCTATTACGTAATGTGGTTATAACTGCCTATAAGAGGGAACATGATCGGAACTGAGAACAGACGACGACACCGACATAAGCTCACTCAATAAAGCCGCACGGGAAATATAAATAAAGTATCATAAGCATAACATTAATAATAGAAATATATACATACTATAGAATACTTAAATTGGTTTGTTGGTTGGTTGGTTGGTGGGGTTTCTTCTACAAAAATAAACGGAAAGGAAAAAAAAAATGATTATCTTCGTTCGGTTCCGTTGGAGATTTTATACCTTTCACATACTATATGTAATATGTTGAAAGTGACGGTGTCACAGTATCAGATATTTCCGAGATTCCACTAAGTGGTTTGCAAATTACAAAAATGTTGATAAATTTTATAATGCCAACTATTCACATCACACCTCTCTCTCTCTTTCCCTCTGACTGTGCCTGGTTAAAACTTTGTATGTACAAGCTTTTAATGATGATCATAATCATCATCAACATCATCAGTTTTATCTTTCTATAGAAACACTACTTATCAACAACACAAATGTTCTTCTGTTGCCACCTTCCAGCTTAAACAAACCTCTTAGTTGATAGAAGAATGACGACTAACGAGGAAGTTAAGCTAAGCTTAATAAAAAATAAAAACCAACAAAAACTCAAGATGAAACAAGAAGCTTTCATCATATTAATAAAACATTTTCTTCAAAATTTTCTATAGTTTAAAGAAAACTAGAACTTAAGAAGCAAAGAACAGAAAAAGTAAAAAAAAAGTTCCTAATAATAATCTCAACTTTTATTATATTGTAGTTAAGATAGAAAAATATTATAGATGAGATTTTTTTTTTTTTTTTTTTTTTTTTTTTTCGGCAACACCACCACCACCACCTAAACATTTAAAACTGAGGTAAACGAACTCCCTTGCCACCCTGTCGAACTGAACTGAACTGAACTCAACTCAACTCAACTCAACACAACACAACACAACACAACACAACACAAACACGTCAAAGGCAAATGAACGAACGAATGAATGAACCAAAAAAAAAAAAAAAAAAAAGAAGAAGAAGAAGAAGAAAAAGGAAGTAAAGCATATACATATATCTCAGAATAGTAGTAATGTGGTTTAGTTAGGATTGTTGTTGAATGTTACTGATGCTGCTGCTGCTACTGCTGCTGCTGTTACATGTTGCACATTGCGGATTGTGAATTAAAGGAAGATTTGCTTTTGTGGTTATATCATGGCAGCAGCAGCAGCATTGGCTTAGCTTGGTTGGTTGGTCGTTGAAGATGTGGAAATGGATGAAAGCACTGTTGGAGATGACTGCTGGTACCGCTTTTGTCTAATATATTTCTATATACATAAGTATGTACATATGTATACCAAAGGTAGTGGGGATCAAAACTGTAACAACAAGGGTATATGGAAAAGGGAAACAGAAAATGTTGTAAATAAAAAAGCAAACTAAAGTGTTGATGTGTTGGTGGTGGTGGTGCGGTTGCGTCTTCAGAAACAGATACAATTGTACTAAGCTGTTCTGAGTTGAGTTAAGAGTTGGGCTGTTGCAGTCACATTGAATGTTGTGACTGGGTTAGCGATTGTTTATTTTTGTTGTAGTACCCCATTACATTTCGTACATTGCACTCTCTAAGTACTTGATGGATGGATTGGTAGATACTAAATGGACGTACGAAGAAATGGAAACGATGCTGATGATGATGATGATATTGCTGCAGCAGCATTTAAAAACACATAAAAGTTTTAGATCCTTTATGTGATTAATACATTTGTGTAACCTTTAGTTTTTTAATGGTATTTATGATTTTTTGTACAAATAAAATGTTTAACAGAAAAAAAGAAAAGTAAAAAGTAATGGGATAATTTCATAAATAAATTTAATATTCTTTAATACCCCAAAGTATAATTTCCTTATATTATTCTATCGATAGTTTATGAGTAAAATTTTCATATTTTAGATAAAAATTCTTTCAATTATGTCTTAACAGAAGAATATGGTATATAAAACTAGGAACGATTGGATCAATAACAAATTATTTAGTTTCAGAAGAAATGCATTCGATAATATCAGAACAAATCTGATACAAACTGAAATCATTCATCTTTGAACCCAATACACTTAACTTTTCTTTAATTTTAGGATTCCGTACCCAAATGGTACCAACAGGAGGACCCTATTAATAAGCCAAAAATGTCCGTCCGTCCGTCCGTCGTCAGTAAGCTCTATCTCATGAACCGTAATAGGCAGACAGTTTAAAGTTTCACAGAGTGTGCCGCTATAACGATAAATAATAACAATAAAATAAAGTTACAAAATTGAAACACGAAACGTGTGCTCTAATATGCACTGTCATGTGTTGTGCTACGCTACCAAGCTTATAAAATAAGAATTGTCAATGTTCTGCGTCTCTAGTGGTAGTCTAAACTATTGTTTGCCTTAGCAGTCGATTATGGATATAATATTCTACATCTAACTAGTATATGATGATGAATTAGTAGATAAAGTTATTGATTGATGGATTAAAACCCATGGTCATTTTCTTATTAGAGCATTTACCATTTTCCTCTTTTAAATGGTGTCTTCAATAAGAGTGTCCTTCGAATGTTTTTCTTAAGTTTTTGAATCGACACTGGATGGTTGGCATAGACGAGCGACTTCAAATATTCTCAAAGGAAAATATCATGTAAGGAGTTACATCACACGATCTCCCAGGCCAATTCACATCGCCTGAGTGTTCATATAACAGACCAATTGTTTCGAGACTGCTATGACAAAATATGTCTTCCGAATGCCTAGTCATTCATATTCTCGTAAAATTATGCCCCAATGATACCACCGGAACTCATTCCTCACCAGACAATTACTTTTTCGTTGTGTAATGGCACTTCCAATATATGTTGTGGATTCTCAGTCTCCCAAAACCGACATTTTTGTTTATTAACAAAGCCTTTGATTCAAAAAATGCGCTTCGTTGCTGAAAATGTTTTTGTTTGCTTTTTTGACTAAGACCACAAAAACTGTGGCCATAATCTTTCTAGGTGACTTTGCTATCTCTGTCTCCCTCTCTTGCTGGAAGCTGGAGAAAACATTTTCAAATATCTTTCAGAAAGCTCTGTCTGTTGTGTGTCTTTTATTACATCTTGGAATTTTTCAATAATTTTCAAGATACAAGATCCAAGACTAAAAATTTTAAATAAAATGTAGCTTCTTTAATAGGAGGAGGGAGGAAGGGAGTATCTTGGCTCTATAACACCGAAGTTTTATATATTTATAGAATGTTAGTTTAATACCTATAAAATTTGGACAAAATAAGTTTAAGATACATATTCATATGTTGCTAGGGACGTTTCTAGGGGCTGCGTGAAGAGTACTATATCTTCGGGATAATCGAAGATACTCTTCTTTCTGGTTTTATTGTGGATTAATGGAATGCAATATGATATTATGCATGCATTATGTACATATTTATGAATGAATATCTAAAATATTTGCTAATTGCTATTGTATAATTATTGCATAATAATATTTTTTTAAGTTTTTTTCTTTCCTTTGTTTTGTTTTGTTTTGATTTATATTTTTGAAATGTCTCAATTACTTTACTATAAATTATGATAATTGTTTTATTTATTGTATTTCTTTCATATGTGTATTTTATTTTCCCATCATGCATTTAAATTTGTTTTGATTGCTTTTGACACGTAATAAACTAGAGGGAGAGATAAATAGAAAGAGACTCTAATTACAACTACATTGAATAGTAATAATAAAAATAATAATAACAAAAAGAGAAATAACAATAAAATTGATTAAATTTACAAAATAATAAAAAGTAAAGCAAAAAACATAATAAAGAAATACATATTATAAGTATATCCATATATTTCATTATATGTAGTTGTAGGGTGATATAACTGTATTATTTTATAGATATTTACAACCTTGTCCAGTTCTATCAATTTATCTATGTAACCCAAAAGATTCTCACTTTTTGAGGTTTGAGGGAGGAAATTTGTTACATTGTGTGTTTTTTTTTTTTATACTCTTCACGTAGAGTTTATCTAGCCATGTCCGTCTGTCTGTATGTATGCAAATTAGTCCCTCAGTTTTTGAGCTAGAGAGCTGAAACTTTGAATCTGAATTTTTCGACGCTTTCGTTTTACCATACGCAACACATTTGTCGGAATCAGTGCCTCCCATACAAACCCCCTAGATAGATAATAACAGTCATGCATTTTTATACTCTTCACGTAGTGAATAGTATTATAAGTTTGTTATAATCCTTTCTTTTGGATTTCAATAGATATGTAGATTCAAAGATAATTTCTTTTCATAGATCAATTGAACAATAATTTCAGAGCACAACAGCAACAAAAATAAAAAATCTTAAATATAAACGATCAAGAAAAATTATAATAAAAAAATAAAACAAAACCAAAGAAAATTTAGTTGAATAATTCAAACAAAAATAAGAAATTACGTTACCATTGCATGACATTATAATTGTATTATTCCGTATTATTCATTTTTTTATTTTGTATATTGTTTTTATTTTTATTTCGATGATTAATTATTGTCTTTTATTTATTCATTTGTATTTTGTTTTGTTTTTGCTTTCTCCTCTTACAATAAATATAACAGAAATAATAATAACAAAGTATAAATAATATAAAAGTAAGTCGAGCATGACAAATGCAAAGCAATGCAGCAGCAGCAACAATGTCGCCGCCCTTCACTATTATCACAAAAGATATACATACATACGATTTTCCCTATCATCATCATCATCATCATCATCATCATCACCACCATATCATCATTACTATAAGTAATACCGCAAACCAACATTATGCATTCATTTAGTGACAATATTTTATGCATATGCATTACTGTACTGTACTGTACTGTCACATATGTCTGTCTCTCTAGTTGACAGACTACTATATTATGTTTGTCTGACAAAACATAACAAATTATCATGAGTTACATTTGGTTCGACTCGGAATTGTGGTATTGAATGTGAAATTACCAGGTGAATAAATACTTCAGAAACAAATCTTAATTTTGTTTATTTTATCCATTAAATTTGCCTGAGGTTCTGGGATTGATAACGGTTCCACAGATCAAATTTCTTAATGCAAAATGGAAATAATATATTTTTATATTTCAGTTTATATCAAAACTCCAATAAAGCGTTAAAGAAACGCATTTAAGTGACTGGTTTGATGATTTTGACAGAGATTACTACTAAGATAGAAATATGTTAGATGATAAATTCTACTCTATGACGTAGGTCCGAAGGGTGGAGCCTTTTTAACCTGCCCGGGCCAAAACAAGAGGATTGGCATGCACATTAATAGCGTCATTGTAACGACATGTGTAGCGGTTAATTTGCTGTTAATTTACTGAAATGATGCCAAGGTCTCTGTGTATTAATACACGCTTAATGTACCAAAGAACACCCGTGATATGCAGAAGAGCTTCATTCTGCATTGTCTGAACTCGATTAACCGTGGACTTTGTTATAATAGTAGTTTACAAAATACCTCAGTAAAAGCATATGGTTTTAACTTTAAAGTTTTAATGCTGGAATTGTCATGGCTAATGATTATATATTATTATTTATATTAAGAAAAGAAAATTTGACTTTTGAAAATTAGTATTTCACATCTCTTAAATAAATGTGCATATTATTGGTGAGTTTACAATGATCTTCTGGTAGAAAAAAATACAAAATGTGACAAATTTCATCTATAAATCTCTCAAACACTGAATAACTATCGCTGTAGGCTAAATTGATTACCTTTGCGATGGTCTTAGTCTTATATAGTGTTTTTTTTTTTTGCATTTAAAAACTGAGATGAGGCAATTGAATAAGTTTACGGTATTGTGTGTTAATATTATATTCTAAAAGGTGATAGCGTTTCAGTCTTCTCGTGTGGCATCTCTGTTTCCAAAAAGATTGGAAGCTATTACATTGTTATGGTTTTCTAGTCGTTATTGGTAGATTGCTTTGAACCTATTGATTTTTTATTTGACTGTTGAAATGCGAAGATTTCAATGTAATAGTGAGCTTTTAACATATAAGAGGCTTCGACTTGCTTCTTCATAGGAACACCGACTGAAACATTTGTATGATTTCAATATATGATTCGCTAGCTGTCCCCCAAAGTTAGATTCCATAACCCCATTAATAGTAGTTCTAGGTGATACAATGTTTTTACCTTTAATCATTAGTAATATGAATGTATAAATGTTGTATAAAATTTCTCAATTTTTTTTTTTTTTTGATTGATTGATTGATTTTCTAATAAACAACCAGAAAAAAACATTTCTTCGACTATGCTTCACGCAGCCTCTGGAAAACGTTTTTTGTATGGGAGATTTACGATCCAGTTATCGTACGATCTTGATATAATTTCAATATATCAGAAATTTATTGTGTCCAAATTTCAGTATATCAGAAATTTATTGTGTTCAAATTTCAAGATGATAGCAGAAAAAACAAAAAAGTAAGCAATTTATAGTAATTGACTCATTCAAAAGAATTAACAATAGATATAACTCACTCATCCAAATACTCAGTAACACACCCATAGCCTTAACAAAAGACAAAATTTCTCATGCTTTTGTTGATTCAAAGATAAATTGACTAAATGCTACTCAATTTCAACACGCCAACTAGAAACAAATGATGAAACTAAGAAAGTGGACACTCATTGTCCTTGTCTGATGTGTCCAATTAAATTTTGTTTCAAAAGCCGACTTGAGTACGATTGGAAACACCATACATCTGCTTATTTATCTAATATTAAATGCATAAATTGTGAATTAGCTACACAAGAGATTTATATTTAATTGGCTCATTTTATGATGGTATAAATACTTGGATACAAATTATACAGATTAAATGGTATTTGTAATTTATATAAGTGTATTTAAATAAAAATACAACTCGCATGTATGAACATACAATGCATATTTTGTAGTTGGGTGTCATAATATATATAATTAATTATATTGTGAGTGCGATAAAAACAAGTTTATCATACTGAAATCTATTTTTAAATGATTGTTTTTTGTATGCTTTTATTTTAAAAGAGTAAAACTAATCAACATATGCAACATGTTTTTTTAGTTAAGCATGCATAATCTTCTTTTATTTCTCACCACATATGATGATGAATATGTATGTATACAACATATACTAATAGGTCCATATATAGAAACATGTTGATGATGTATGCTATTCAAGTTGTTGCCCTTGAAAAACTTTAGAAAAAAACTTAATAAAATAGAAACAAGAAAATATTGAAATAAAATTGAAAAAAAAACAAGAAACAATGATTTTGTTATAATTCCATTAGACATTTCACATTTGTAATTAGATTTGTATGTATTTGGAATGATCCATTTTAGTAATTACCCTGCAGTATGTTCGGTGGAAATTGTCCCAGTCCGCTTTTGTACTAGTGAATTCCTAGTCACCTGGGAATTGACCCCTTCCAAAATGACATCATCGCCATGTTAAATTCATTAGTTTTTTATATGTAAAAGTGATAGAAATGGAACTAGTACTGGTGGCAAAGGGACTAGTTCAGAACTAGTTTTGGAATAGTTCTTTGTAATGTAGGGTAAATGTAGTTTTGAATCATGTATAAATATGGACAACTGTTCAAATAATTCAACACAATATATCAAAAATTGAGAGATATTTCGTCATCAGATTGAGCATTGAATTAAAGTTAAAACTCTTTAACTCATATGGACTTAATCTGTTGGATTTTAATTTGAATATTTCAAAATTTGCAAAACACATTGGAAATTTTATTCAACTGGAATGATGATACAACTCAATATCTCAATAACTAAACTATGAACTTTCATAAAGATACTCAAGATTGATTTAACTCTAAACCTCTCTTATAGACAATTTGTAAATTGATTGATTGCTTGATTACCCAAGTTTGATTTATAAAGTTTACATAACATAAATATATGTATATGAAATCTCCAAATTTCTTTCACATATCACTAAAAGAAGTATGCATATTGATGAGGCATGATGATGAGAATCGCTTTAACCTTGTTCATGTTTATAGTAGAAATACATTTTCTCATCGTACTAAGCTTGTAAAGTTCAAATCAAACGTTCGATCCAAATACTGGAAGAAGTAGTTGCTATACAAAAATTAAATTTTCACTGTAGACTAATGTTAGTCAATTTGAAGTTTTGATCGAACACAAGACAGGATCAGTAACAACAATAGAGCAATCATAAGCAAATCAAACGCTCTCTGACTATGTTCAAAAATAAGTCAACCAAAGTTTAATCACTTGTTTAATAAGCATCGACAAGATCGGTCACAAATCAGCTCGACCATTCTGTAAATAATGATATCACTCCTATATGATTATCCCCCCCAAATACCATTTTCTTTCCCATACAAAATTCAAAAGATCGTTCTTCTTTGGTTTCTCTATTATGATAAACTAAAGATGATTTATCCATGACTAGTTTAATATTCAATTGAATTCAAGTTGAAAACTAAAGAAATATCTACATACAATATTATAAACTCACTCAAGAACAAAACAAGGCGCGCCTAAAAGCATAGAATAAAATACGATACAATAAACAGGAAATTCATTCATACATACAAACACACTCACACAGATACACACACGTACCCCCGAACAGAAAGTAAAGAAGTCAATGACACTAATACAAATGTTAATGCCATTTTGACATTTACTCCTCTCTTTTTCCTTTTAGAATGTTTGCAATTCTTATTCCTTCCCCAATGTTTGTTGTTGTCGTTTTAAGAAGAAAAAGTTTCTTGTTTCGATTTATTTTTTAAAGACGCCTACGAAAAGTTTGGTGAACTTTTCTTATTGATTTCAATGATTGATTATCCTTTTCATATCGTTCTACTATTTACTTATGTATATATGTATAAAATAAAGTAACACATTGACCCAAGTAGTAGGAAACTTTTGAGGTTCATCTTCATCAGCTGGAGCATACTGACTGACAATATACTATGATTATGAATAAACTTCTTGGTTTCTTACTTTATTTAAACTTTCTTTCAACTGATTTTAAGTAATGCAATTGAAAGAAAGTAAAGAACATTTTTATATGAATTGTTAACAATATATGAAAAGTATCTATCATCCTGAACTGCTTCACCAAATTACACTGCACTATGATGTGCATTATTATCTGTAGTGATTTCTGCTATTACACAACATTATCGACACTTGAGATATCATATAAAAACCACGTTTCTCGTTTGGGGACACAATCTATGAAAATTTGAACTGTCTGCCTATTACGATTGATCAGATATAGCCTGCTAACGGACAGACAGTCGGACGGACATACAGCGGAGAATTAGTAATATGGTTCCTTGGGCACCCTTTAGAAACGGAACCATAAGAACGCTTGTACAACTGTTCTTACACTATGAATGGGAGTAGAATCGGATTAGAATTTGGGTATCGATAGATCGGCGCAGCGCTTGTGTTGCGTGAAGCGTTTGTATGCGATGAAAATTATTCAAAAAGTTAGAAAAGATGTAGGTCAAACAGGGATCAGGATTTCTTTCCTCCCAAATCTAATAGTAGACTACTTTTTTATAAATGTTAACTGACTGACAGCTTTTATCTTCATTTTGATTATATTACCATGTCTTCGTATACAATTTTGTCCTTTTTAAAAAAATTAAGGGATCTCTTTATTTTATTTTTTGTTTTTATTTGCTTTGTCTGCATTATTTTCTGCTACAAAATTTTGTCTTGGTCCTTTTGTCATGTATATATTTTTCTCTTTTTGTTGTTGTTTTTGATTCTGTGTTTATTGTTTGACTAAGAAGTAAGGGGGTGCATGTAGAATGCAATAATGAATGTAGTAATATGCCGGCAGCTAAGTTTGGTAGATAAATTTTGTATCATAGCCTGCCTGCCTGCCTGCCTGCCAGTTTGTCTTTCTGCCCCACTGTTTCTCCTGTCGGTCGATTTGATTGTTTGTCGTCGCATGCTTGATAGCAATCAGTCAAGCATTTTAGTTGTATTTTACTCCCTTTTCGTATAGAAGATGGAAAGAGGATAAACTTGAATGGATTGGAACTGGGTTGGATGAATCATCAAATGAATTTGTTGTTTGTCATGAAATTTTGTTGCGTAATCAAGTTTTTTTTTACTCTCCAATACCCTTTCTCTCGAAAATAGTATACAGGGAATTTATCTGTAATTAGTTTTCGATATATGTACAATATAATAATTTTTCACTGTACGGTAGAATAGGGTATCGGTTTAGTAATAAAAGTTGAAATATTTACATGCATATTTTACTTTACGCATTTATTGATTTTCCATATAGACACACTGATATTTACAGATGCATAGATGAGACCACAGTTTGATGTTACATACATATATTGTGACCACTAGTCCTTCATCCTTTCATTACTCTCTCTCTATCTCTTTCTATCTCTGTCATACATAAATACCATTAATGGCAGCCAATATAAAATGAAGAAGTGGAAAAGAGAAAATGAACGCTAAGGAAAGGAAAGAGTGCAAGAGAGCACACGCATTCTCAAAACACATTATGCCAACAGGAGCGGCACCTGCAATAATCTCTGTTCCTAACCACCTTCAACAATAAAAGTCCCCTTGCCTTTTTTGTTTGTGTTTGCCAACGAACCTACAGGAATTCAAAAACGAGTTAAAATACCAGAACAAACAAACAAGGATAACGACAACAGAATACATTCCTTTAGTCAATTCTTCCATTGCTTTGCAGCTCCTACTCCTGCAATTGTTATTGCATGATGATGATGATGAGATGACGCCATGTTTTCTTAAGGGGCGCGCAGTACCGTTGCAATGCACAGTTTCATGTCATGTCCTTTCCTTTACTCCCCCTACTTCTTTTTCATTTAGTATTTGATATTGTGAACAATATTTTTTTTTTTTTTTTGTTCATAAGCTAAAGAAACGAATCACCGAGAGAGAGAGAGAGAGGGAGAGTACAGTGATTCTTAAACTGTGTTGTTGGGGCAGACCCCAATATAATAATAAAATAGAAGAAGTCTAAATTTATTGTTGAATAAAAATGTGGCTTTGAAGGCCTATGATATTAAGATATTGAGCAATATATCTAGAATTAGAAAGCAGATGAGTCTTCGAATGAAATGTTCTTGAATAAAAGTTAAGAACTGTTTAATATTTAGTGGAGGAACGAGGTAAACTTGAGCTGTGCTGTAGCTTATTTGAATAGAAAGAAAAATAAAAAAAAGTGTTCAACTGAACTATGGATCTGTGGATACTCGAAACAAATCCAAGTCAACAGAAGTCAACCATATGGTGTTGATTCTGTTCATTCGCTTATTCATTCATTCATTTGTTTGAGGTTTTTCAGATCTAGAAGTGATGACGACGTTACGTTTTTTTTCTTCTCTTATTCTTCTTCATGCTTTCTGTTTTTTTTATTCATTTTCTTTATGGATTTTGTTTTTTCTGGTTTCAATTGCTGCACCTTGTCGTAGTCCCTTTGACTTATATTATAGACACAAAACATGATGATGATAATGATGGTGCATGGTGGGAGTTTAGGAAGTTTATATTTTATTCAATTGGTCTCCAGTTTCATTGAAAAAAAAAAAAAAAAAATCTGAAACTTGACAGACATTTCTCGCCCGCATTATGACTACGATGATGATGACTCATACAAATTTGTATTTGTTGGCCAAAAACCACCCCAAATTGTTGCCGCCGGTTTGAGTTAGAACTTTATTTTGTAATATTCGAATATGTTATCCTTTGTTGGAACTTTAGACTCTCTATTTCGATGCTTCATGTTTCTCTCTCTATGCGCGCACTCTCATTTCTAATTTGTTTCGTATCATGTATCTTGTCTGTATCCTGTCCCTTAACACTTGTCTGTCTGTCTGTCTTAATTGAATTTCCCTATTCAAGAGTGAAATTGGATGAAATTTCTCAAGTTTCGGTTCATCTGAAGGGATCATCATAAACATTTTCAACATGATTTGCATAGTTTACATGACTGAATGCTCTGCTCGTCCTTTAATTAATATTATTAAGAGTCCTTGCAAATGTTGTCTCTACCATTATCACCTTTTCATAACTCACACACTTTCAATATTAAAGGTACCCAGAGTGCTTAAGGATAATAAGGTTTATTCCGAGACTGTTTGTTGCATACAAGAGAAAAAGATTTATCATCAAAGTACCTACAACACACAACTGTTGCTATTGTTGTACTAGTTGTTGTTTATGTCTATGGAAAATTTTATCATCTATTTAATGGTCCTTCCCTTTCCCCTTTACAAGTGTGCAGTTATAGTTTCCTCTCCTTTCACGCAGATTTATAAATACCGTTAATAACTTAATTGACGTTTGTTGTACTCATTAAATACACATTTTGAAGTGGTTCAAAGTTTTACATTTACAAGAACCATCATCATCATCATCATCATCTTCATCTCATTCAGGGTGGATTGGTAGGGTAAGTTGGGATGGTTACTTGTGTTTCGCAAGCCTTGAGAAATTTTTATCGTCGTTTCTACCACTTATCAACTGTGTTTTATGTCTATCTAACTATCTAACTATTTGTCTGTCTGTATGTCTTTGAGTCTAATAAGAATTACTTTGAAGTGTTCAACAATTTTCAATGGTACACAAGGGAGAGAAATGTACAAAATTATAGTCAGTGTAGTGCATAGTGCTGCCTGCCTGCTTTCATAGGGTGGAATGTCATAGACATTGGATTTGGATGACGTCAGCCCCTGATATAAACACATCAGTGTTTAATGACATTTGACTTTTGTCATTTAAACTCCATTAGAATAGTTGACTTGACTGAGTATAGATTTGTTTGAATTGTTCTGAAGTGTTGTTATTTTTGTATTCTTATTGTCACTACAGCATTATGGCGCCAAAGAAAATGTCCCATTAAAAATACATACACACATACATTAAATGCTTGAAGGACACCAAAACAAAAATATACTATACAAATTTATTTATATGAAAAAATCGAGGAAAATCTTGTGTGAAAGCGAAGAGAAAAACTGTAAAAAAAAAAAACCATCAATAGAAAACCTTCTTGATAATGACTGAAATATTTTACTGGTCAAAAAATTTGCAAAGCAAAACAATATTACAATAGTTAAATAGAATATCTTTATATATAAAATTCAAGTGTACGGATTTTTGTGACTATTTGTCTTCTAAATGGCTGAATCGATTTTGAGTAAAGTTGTTTTTGTTGCACTTATGGGGTCACCTAGATGGGTCTTAGCAATAGCTGAACCCGATAGATGGCTGAATTTCTATTACTGGTTTATTTTTTTTTAATCGGAATTGTTTTCGTGTAAACCTTTAAGAAACGTTATTCTCCCAATTTTTATCAGTGAATGACCATTTAATATTTATTGTACAATTCTTCAAAATAAAATGTCATCTGTCAATGGAGTTTGTTAAAATTTAGTATGTTATTACATACAGAAATAAATAATAAAGAAATAAATATGTTAAGTAATTTCATTTGCTTTCCCAAAATATTGTGTGTATAATTTCTTAACTATTTTTTATCAGGACTGTTTCCTATAAAAATGTATAAATTTTATTGCTGTTTAAGATCACAAAGTGAACATAACTTCATTGATCCAATATTGCATTTAATTCAATTACATCACACCTTGCTTTACGGCACTTACCCAAGAGCATTCCATATTGGCTGTAGAACAATAAGGAAACCTTTAGTTGGAGTAATATGCTAAGTAGATATAGTCTACATAGCATGTCTTAGATGCAAATCTAGGGTCTCATCAAAGCGATTATTTTCCATATCTGTTCCTCATTATTACCATTATTGCATAAGTTGGTATAAATTCTTTATAAAAAAAATATGTTTTGCAGTTTATCTGTTCTTGATCAATGAAGCCTTTTATATTTCCATTCCACTAGGAACCGTGTTAATGTTCCTCGAAATCAAAAGTTCTGCTGGCCTTACAAATTGCAACTATTTATTCAAGCTATATTCATACTTATAATATCTTAATGACTAATAATTCAAATTTGGTTTAACATAACTGATAAGCAATAGAGTCCAATAAAAACGTATGGAAAGAAGAGAAAGCAAGCAAGAAGTGAATGCATTCTTTCTCTTGTGAACGTCTTCTATTTCACTGATAAAAAAAACAGTTGATTCAACAATAAATAAGCCACACTAAACAAAATGTAGCTCCAGAATTACTCTATTATTATACATACATATGTAATGATATATACTCTTACATACTACATATCTTATTGAAATTAGGGGATTCCCCTTTTTGTGTAATAAGTTGCATATCATATTTCATCTTGTTTGTATTATTTGTCAAATTCCTTCAGAATCAGTTAGACGAAAATCTTTCCCTTTTTTATTTAGACAATAGAAAGAGTGGCCAGTTAATATTGTTCTATTTGGAGTTTTTAGAAATTTCACATTCACAAAAATCTATTTACTTAAAGAACAATCATATAAAAATCTAAAGAAAAATGATATCTTATGTAATTAGAAGTTATATAATATAAAAAAATAAACCTATATATGGGGAAAATTTTGAAAAAATAAATTAAATTAAAATAAGAAGAAGAAAAAATTGAATGAATGTAAAATATTGCTTCTTAAATAAAATTCTTCCTACAAGAACCCAGTGACGAATCACACGAAATTCATATGAATTTAATATTCATAATGATAAATCATCATTACCATCTTTGATGATTCATGAGAAATATTAGAAAAAAATTAAAGAAAGAAAACAAAAGAATTATTAATAAATGCAAAATTTTGTGCTGTCGCTTAAAATTTGTTCCAAAACCCATCATCATCTTTATCTATATCACATCAAATCAATTTCATCATCTAGCATAAATTTCGTATAATAATAATTATGAGTAATGAAAAGAAGAATTGGATGTTATTGCAAAATACAGAAGCACAGAGCAGACACTTGTTTAATATACAAAAGATACTTTTCTTTTGTACTTAGAATTTGAGTCTCTTGAAAAATTATAATGTGTGCCACCCCCACCTTTCCCTAAAACCATTTAGAGTTCGCATCCTGACTAAATCTGAGAGCAGAATCTCAACTTTCAGGTCCTTAAATAAATGGCTTTTTAGTTAGTTGATTGTTTACTAGACACTTGAGTACTTAGTAGTTAGAAATCAAATCCTTAAACAGACATGATGGGATGATGTTGCTTCGGTTTGATTTGCTTCTATTCACTTAAGTTTGTTGCTTTGTTTAACAATTTAAGTTGGTTTTTTGTTTTTCTTTTTTTTGTTTTTTGCTTATTATAAATGATGCTGGCTGTTGCCATATTATTATACTTGAGACAAGATAAAGATTTGTTGTTGTCTGTCTCCTACACATCCAAGCATAGACAAAATTTATGTTCAAAAACAAAGCTTAAGTGTGCTTGATATTAAAGGAAAAGTCTTCATTTCATTGTCTTCAATTTGTTCTCAGCCTCCTCAATATTCTTCTATTGAGTGGATACTCAATCATTCTATCTATCTGTTTAAGTTAAGCACTTTTAATTCTTCATATAGTACGTCCTTATGTATTTAGTAGTCTTCTTATTGGATGTTATTATGATTTTGATATTACATAATATCCTTTGTCCATTGTTTGACAGGCAAAATTCAAAATCATCTTAATTCTTAAGCAAATCCATAATGATGAAATTTTTAGCAAAAGATTAGAGAAGAAAACCAACAACAAATGATGTGTGCTTGAGTAAAACTAACTTGAAGTTCTTCTTCATAAAATTTATTTATTCAATCCACCCATCATCCTTGGCAAAGAATATCGATCGAAAGCATTCAACATGGATAAAGTTTTTCACAAAATTTTTAACAAATAAAAAATGGTTTTCATATTTGATTCTCATTTGATTGACTAAAAGGAAGTATACGTATAAAATATATGTACACAACTTCTTCTCGTTTTTGATACTGTATTATATTAATATTTTCGGAAAACATAAAAATGTCTTTAAATATTTAATTTGGTTTTCAACTCTTACAAAATTTGTTTCCAATATGAAATTATGATAAAAGCAAGAAAGGAAAGTTCTTACGATTATCCTGATGAAATCTTCTTCATTCATATCTTTATTATACTCTTCACGAGAGTGAATAGTATTATAAGTTTGTCATGAAGTTTGTAACACACAGAAGAAGGAGACATTGCAGACCACATATAGTATTTATAAATGTGATCAGCTCGATGAGACGAGTTAATTTAGCCATGTCCGTCTGTTTGTCTGTCTGTCTGTACGCGAACTAGTCCCTCAGAGAGGTGTTCATAGGTTTCTTTTTACCATACGCAGCACATTTGTCAGAATCAGCCGAAACGGACCACTAGAGGGGGTACCTTCCATTCAAACCCCCTACTCAAATTCATATTCTTATTAGAAACATTTTTTTTTTGTTTTTTGTGTTATCGAACTGAAATTTGAATGCAGAAAGTGTTTGACCCATAATCATAAGCCACTAAAGTTTCAAGACCCTTGGACTACCAGGATTGGTACCTCCCATGCAAGGTCCCTACACAAATTCATGTTCTTATAAGAAAAACGTTTTTGTTTTATATGCTATTATCTTGAAATTTAAGTTTCTGATTCATATTCATTAATCATGTAAATTTCAAAATCCTAGGATAACTGGATCGTAAGCTCCCATATAAAAAACCTTTTCTAGTGGCTGCGTGAAGAGTATTACATCTTCTTTCTGGTTTTATTTCAATTTATCCAAATAATGTATGTAAATTTCTTTGAGTTTTTGTTTATGATGATGATGATGAGATGTTGGTGGTGGTGATGATGACAATTCACATGTCATATGCTGTGCTTCTCTTTTTTAATCAAATAAATGAAATTGATTAGGAAGGGGAATAGATGAAGTATGATGTCCTTTTAATAGTGCATATCAATATTGAATGATGGATAAATTTCCGACTTTCTACAAAAAAAAAAGACCCCCCAGAAAGGACATTCAATGCATAATGTGCGTGACACATCAAATGGCACAGTCATATTTACTTACATACATTATATGCTTTCATTTGGACATCATCAAAAAATGAGCAGAAAAAGAAAAGAACAAGTAATTGAAAGTTGAAGCAAAGTATGTATGTATGGTTAGGGAAGCAGTTGAGGAAAGATAGTTTCATGTTTATTGTATGAGTCACTGTTCATGTAGTTTATTGTCGTCCTATGTCAGTTCCTCAGATCCTCTTCTTAAGTTCCTGAGTTTCTTCAATGCTGCTATGCATTTAACAAATTGTTTGTTTTTATAGATTCTACCCGCTTTTGCTCTCTTTCTTTTTAATGCAATACATACAAAGGCACCGACTAATCTTTCACTCATTTCATATTATGTACATATAACTTTTTATTGGTTTCACATTTTCTTCATGTATATCTACTTGTTTTTTATTACATTTTTGGCCATTAGACAATGATGATGATGATGATGATGGTCTGTCTGTCCTCTGTGTATTTTTTTGTCAAAGTTTACATTTGTTATGTTTGTGTGTGTGTGTGTGTGTGTGTGTGTGTGTGTGTGTCTGGTTGCAAAAATGAAATGAATTCCTGCCACCGTGCTATTACACTAAACCTAAACCAAAAACTAAAACGTTGTTGTCGTGGGTAAACAGGTTAAACATTTAACGCAGCTTGGGTCGGTTTAGACCACCAGTAACTCCTGTTTGCCTGACATCCTGTGCCAGTCTGCCTGCCTTTCTTTTGTTTTTAAAATATTTATGTATTTTATTTTCTGGATTTTTACCTCCCATCTGTCCCCATTTTCCAGTTGTGTTCTGTCTTCTCTTAGTGCTGCATAACATGTCAAAAGGCAATTTGACGTTTTTTCGCTGCACTCTCCTGCATATCGTGCTGCTCCTTCTTTCGAAACATGGTTGTCATCATGATCATAGTCGTCGTCGTCGTCGTCGTCATCGTCATCGTCGTATGTTTTTGTCCTTATTTTAGTCTTGCCACTATTCAACGAACTAAATGACCCGACCGACCGTCCGACCTTTGTACATTTATATGATGTCCTGGCCTCCCCCACAACTGTTGAGTTGTAGTTTTTTGAATTGCCTTTTCTTTTTGCTTCGCGTTGTTGCTCCTTTGGCACCATTTTACGTTCATAATCTCTCTGAATCTTGTTTTTTTTTCTTTCTTTATTTCTTATTCCACTTCATACTCAATTTGCTGCAACGTCGCTCATTTTGCACGCTTTGCTAGCATTTCTTGCGCAACATTTACTTAAAAACAATTTGGAGCATTTCAATTTTGTTTTGATATTTCTAACACATTTGAAAGAGTGGAGATATCTTGCTGAGGTCTATAGAGAGAACTGGAATTTGTAGTTATGCAATATTATTCATCAGTTTATATTGAACACTACCATATTCGGACCAGCATAAAATAGTAAATGGTTTTATTATACAATGGTACAATATACCGACTTTATCCAATCGGATCGTTTGGCTTGGAATCCATTATCCTATCCTATGTTATACTATACATAATATATTTTTCATTCTTGTCAAGCTATGCAATCAAGGCATAGAAACTGTGCTGTAAAAAGGAGAGTATTTAATGTTTGGTATAACTTAAGCTTCAATACTACAGATGTACATACATATGTTCTTTCCTTGCTGGGCTTTATAAGTGCTTCCCTTGTGTGATGTGCTATCCTTATTTTAAATGTACAATTATTTAATATTTATGTAGAATAAGGAAAATGTGCAACTTGAGTAAAATTGCACATTTTCTACACTTAAATTTTGAATATTCTATTTTATCTCATAGTGGTTCTTAAACTTCTGTAGTCATGAAATCATTCTTGAACAAGAATTCTAAGTACCAGGGGATCTTTTCTCAACCCTAACTATGTAATGTCCCTGGGCCACAATTTGGAAATTTTTCAAAATACAATCGAATTTGCAATGTCACCCTATTGCTTTTTTTGGTCTTCAGAGTAACATGACCAGTCTAAAATGTATGCAATTTAATATAAAATGTTCATTGTGCTTCCTATTATATTATACTGAACAAAAATAACTTTACCTCTGCCCAATGAAATTTAACTTCTAGCATAATTTTATTTTTACATTTCCACATTGGGTAAACTGGGAACATATAAGACCAAAGACAGTTTGATATACGCAAGGGCCTTAAACGGACAGACAGTGGGTTTGGACCATGAGTCTATGGGGGAATCGCCTACGAGGTGCCCTTGTAATATAACCACATCATGGAATTCCTAATGAATACCAGAATTTCGAAGTAACTCTAATTATGGGGTCTGTGTTACCATAGTCTCAATCGAGGCCGCCTTGCCCCTAATCTTCTATCATCTGTCTATGCAATTTAGCTGATTTTCCTTTTCGTACAATAATCAAGTAATTCAAGCAAAGATGATTTTCTCTTCTACTACTTTCGACGGACGCCAGCCGCACACTCTTTAATTATATGCATAATCATATTACTTAAGACAATTAGATGATAATTTTTTTTTTCGCAATCTTGTGTTTCCTCTCCTTTCTGTTTTTGATTAATAATTACAATTAAGACAAAAAGCAGGAAATGAATTTGTCGTCGTTTGTATCCATTCAATCTTTCCCTATACCCTCTCTCCTATAATAATGCCTCTATTATCCCGATTCGCTAAAATTGTAATTGATGCTCACACACTAACTCACTCAATCACCACTCACTTAGTCACTCATTCAAAATCTCAGTTCATGTAATGCGAAATGTTTTAAGATTTTTACTTGAATAAGCTACTACTTATGGAGTGCGCCTGGTAGATTAGTTAGTTGCTGTGTTGGTTGGTTGGTTGATTCATTCGTTGGCTCCTCCGCCTACTTTACCTTTCATTGATATGAAATGTATTTTATATCCCGTAGCGCAAATAGACGATACGCCTCAGTTGGTGGTTGACGACGAAAACTATTGAGTACATAATTAAGTCAATTGCTAACAAGCAGACATAGACCACTTTATTCGCCCCCGTCTTGTCTTGGCGGTCCCTTTTCTTATGGTATAATACAACAATCAGTACATAATAGTTAAGTGCATATGCTTGTATATGAATATAGTATCTGTGATTGCCCAACAATCCAATGATGGGGTCATAATAATAGGTCAATCATTTGAATTGTTTTTAAGTGTTGTAAAATAATCAGTACTCTTCTGGATCTGTATGAGTTAAAATAAGTTAAGTTGAATTGTATTGAACAAAACAGAACAGAACAGAATAGAAGACCAACTGTTTGTAACTGCTACTGACCCCTGCTTGACCTGGCCTGACCTGGCTATTGACCTTATATCACTTCTCTATTGGCATCTTAATACTTTTTCACTCCTCACGTCTTAAACAACAGATTGATTTAATGATTTCCCTTCTTATCTCTTTCATTACAGTTACCGATGGGTTAAGAACGGTAAAAAATTCGATTGGCAAGCCTATGACAATCGAATGTTGCAACAACCCGGACGAGGCACACTTGTTATAACCTCACCCAAAGATGAAGATCTTGGCCAGTATCAGTGCTTCGCTGAGAATGAGTTTGGAATTGCTACATCAAATTCAGTTTTCGTACGTAAAGCTGAATTGAATGCATTCAAGGATGAAGCACCCAAATCTATTGAAGCGAATGAGGGTGAACCCTTCTCATTGCAATGTGAAGCACCCGATGGTTGGCCAAAGCCCACAGTGAATTGGCTGATACAACAATCATTGGATGGCGGCATTAAATCGATAAATAATTCACGTATGACACTCGATCCCGAGGGTACACTCTGGTTCTCGAATTTAACTCGCGAAGATGCTTCCGATGATTTTTATTATGCCTGTTCCGCGACTTCCGTCTTCCGTAATGAGTACAAAGTTGGTAACAAGATCTTGCTTGATGTCAAACAATCTGGTATTAGTGCTTCACAGAATAAGCATCCGCCTAAACGTCAATATGTGACGCGAAAGAATGAGGTGGCTTTGCGTGGTAAACGTGTCGAAATGTATTGTATATATGGTGGAACGCCATTACCGCAGACTGTTTGGAGTAAAGATGGTCGACCAATACAATGGAGTGATCGTATAACACAAGGACAATATGGTAAATCTCTAGTTATACGTCATGCAAATTTTGAAGATGCCGGCAGTTATACATGTGATGTCTCGAACGGTGTGGGTAATGCCCAGTCGTATTCGATTAATTTGAAGATTCATGCCATACCATATTTCACCACTGAACCAGAAGTACAAAATGCTGCCGAAGATGAGACGGTTGAATTCCGTTGTGAAGCTGCTGGTTATCCTGAGCCCACAATTCAATGGATACACAATGGCAAACCCATTGCTCTTGCTGAACCGAATCCACGACGAGTTATCGAAAATAATCGCATAATTGTACGTGATCTGGTGAAGACTGATACCGGCAATTATGGCTGCAACGCTACCAATTCTCTTGGCTATGTCTATAAGGATGTCTATCTTAATGTACTTGCATTGCCACCAGAGATAACAGAAACTCCACGTAAAGAAGCCACAGTCGAAGGCAAGAACGTTACGATGCGTTGTCGTGTCTTTGGTGCTCCCAAACCTGAAGTGAAATGGTTGCTAAAAAATGAAGAACTTACTGGTGGAAATTTCCATACTTTGCCTTCCGGAGATTTGGAAATCCAAAAGGTTGCATTTAGCAATGCTGGTGAATACACTTGTCGAGCAGTTAATAAATTTGGTAGTAAAACTGCCAATGGCACTCTTGTCGTTAAAGAGGCCACTCAGATCATAGCACCACCGCAGAATTATGAAGTTGCTGCTGGACAATCGGCCACATTCCGTTGTAATGAACGCCATGACGACACACTGGATCTTGAGATTGAATGGTGGAAAAATGGTCAAGCGATTGACTTTGATGCCGAGGCCCGTTTTGTAAAGACCAATGACAATTCATTGACAATTGCTAAGACAATCGAATTGGATTCCGGCGAATATACTTGCGTAGCACGAACTCAACTAGATGAAGCGACAGCATCGGCCAATCTTATTGTTCAGGATGTTCCAAATTCACCACGTCTCATTGGCATTTCATGTCGCGACAATAAGGCTGAAGTTTCTTGGGAACCTCAGGGTGACAATCGTTCACCCATATTGCACTATACAATCGAATTTAATACCTCATTCACACCAGCTTCCTGGGATATTGCTTACGAGAAGGTGCCTTCGACAGATTTCAGTTTCGTCATCGACATGTCGCCATGGGCCAACTATACATTCCGTGTAATTGCATTCAATAAAATTGGACCGTCACCACCATCTGGTCATAGCGAAGTTTGTACTACACAACCCGATGTTCCTTTCAAGAATCCCGATAATATTGTCGGTCAAGGCACTGAGCCAAATAATTTGGTCATTTCATGGACTCCGATGCCTGAAATCGAACATAATGCACCCAACTTCCAGTATCGCGTTTCTTGGAAACGTGATATACCAGCTGCTGCTTGGGAGAATAAAGATATTTATGATTGGCATCAGAATAATTTGGTAATATCCGATCAACCGACCTTTGTCAAGTATCTCATTAAGGTAGTGGCGATCAATGAACGTGGTGAATCAAATGTTGCTGCTGAAGAAATTGTTGGCTATTCAGGAGAAGATCGACCATTGGATGCGCCTACAAATTTCAGTATGATCCAAGTGACAAGTGCTACCTCAGCATATCTAGGCTGGAATCCAGTGAGTGTTGAGTCTGTGAGGGGTCACTTCAAGGGCTATAAAATCCAAACATGGACTGAGAAGGAAGGTGAAGAAGGCTTACGTGAGATACATGTTAAAGGTGACTCCAATCAGGCTTTGGTAACACAATTCAAACCTGACTCAAAGAACTTTGCACGCGTTCTCGCCTATAATGGACGTTTCAATGGACCACCAAGTGCCGTTATCGATTTCGATACACCAGAAGGTGTACCGTCACCTGTACAATCATTAGATGCCGTCCCATTGGGCTCATCGGCATTCTGGTTAACATGGAAGAAACCTTTGAATCCCAATGGAAAATTGACTGGTTATAAAATCTATTTTGAAGAAGTCAAGGGAAGCTATGTTGACGAGCGTCGTGAATACCATCCACTTATCACAGATCCACGCATAACACGCATGAAAATGGCTGGCCTAAAACCAAATACCAAGTATAGGATTTCCATAACAGCGACAACTAAAATGGGTGAAGGCACAGAGTAAGTGTCCAGTGATTTTTAATCATATTCAATTAGATGTATATAATCAAATTTGATTTTTGACCTTTTTAATAGAAACTACATTGAGAAACGCACATTGGCTGATGAGATCCAAAAACCCGCAGTGCCTGGTTTCAATTGGGAACAATTGCCATCTGACAATGGCCTAGCCAAATTCCGCATTAATTGGTTACCCAGCACTGAAGGCTACTCGGGTACACATTTCATCATCAAATACAGGTTAGTAAATTAATTTTAAACATACCTATAAATATGGTGAAATACATGTTTCATGTCAGTATATTTTTGGGATATCAGTAAATCCCGACATGCACATGTGTCTCTTGAAAATTCTATAGAAAATATTGTAAACTTAGTATTTATCTTTGATTATTACATTATAAAAGACCTGTAGGTCTCGAGATCTTACAACGTACGTGCCCGGCTCTGTCGCTATAGCATACTTAACAGTTGTTGTGAATAACCACCGTTGAGCAGTTGTTCTGAAGTTTCAGCAAGAGTTTCAGGTTCACCTTGGGACTACAATCTAACATTTTGTCGCATGGGATTTGAAACGATTGAGTAATCGTTCTTGTCCTGTTTTCTTACCTTATTTTTATACATATACATATATATATATAATAGATTTAGTGTTAATATTCTTTTTTTTTTTTTTTTATTATTTATTTCCATTTATATAGAATTAAGGGTGAAACCGATTGGATAAGCCAAACCGAGTTGAATCGCGACTATCAAGAAATTGGTGGACTTGCTCCAGATACGATTTACGAATTCCGTGTTGTGTCCGTTGATGGACATTATTTCACTGAGAGCGCAACAAGTGAAATCGATACGAATACAGTTGAGGGTCGCATTAAGCTCCCCAATGAGAATCTCGCCAATGCCGGTTGGTTCATTGGCATGATGTTGGCATTGGCCTTCATCATTATTTTATTCATAATCATATGCATAATACGACGCAACCGCGGTGGCAAATACGATGTACATGATCGCGAGTTGGCGAATGGCCGACGTGACTATCCCGACGAGGGTGGCTTCCACGAATACTCACAGCCGTAAGTATTCGAATTGTAATTTAGTAGTCCTTTTGATAAGCATAAATCATAAATATTTCTAGTTTGGATAATAAGAGCGCTGGTCGCCAATCCGTCAGTTCAGCGAATAAACCAGGTGTTGAAAGTGATACCGATTCAATGGCCGAGTATGGCGATGGTGATACAGGTGAGTTCGATCATCAATATTGTTAGGGTAAACAATGCGAAAACGCGAATATCAAACAATATTTTGAATGGATGGATGCACAATTTGTGTACCCAACCAAACAACCAAACAACCAAATCAACCTTATCAACTTTTCTTCTGATTATGATGATGATGATGATGATGATGATGAGATGATGCTGATGATAATGAAAGGAAGCTGCGTTTTTCGCGCGTTTTTTTTTTTTTCTTGTAAATTTTTTCAATTTGTGTATGTGTGTTTCTCATTATAAGTATTAGTATTTAATTTTTTTTAATATTATTATTATTTTTTTTTTTTTGTTTTTTTTTTTATTCTAATTTATTTATTATCATTATTATGTGTATGTGTCTTTAGGCCATGTTGGCACCATACAACAAGCACCACCGGCGGCCATCGTAGCTGGCCACCATAAACAACAACAACAACCGTTGCCTGAAAACGCCTTCTCCGCTGCCGTTGAGACAATCGTGTCGCGTAACATTAAATAAATATATATAAAAAAACAAAAAAAAAAAAAAAAAAAAAAAAACTATAAATTACATAAACAACGTTCTCGTCAAAAACAACAACAAGAACAACATCAAATGCAACATTAGCGCAACAGCAACAAATTAAAAACAGAAGAAAAAAAAAAACTTTGTTTTCCCTTTTCATTTTTCTTTCTCTCCATTTGATTTGATTCGATTTGATTTGATTTCTTCTCTTCATCACGAAACAATATTTCTTCTCAATATTGCAGCAAAAGTATGTAAATTTCTCCTATGCACGTTCGTTTTCCTAACTTTTCTCTTTGCTTTTTCTTAATTTTAATTCACAAATTTTCATTTATTTCTTACTACTAATATATAAAAAATGTTAATAAAAATTGGTGGAAAAAAACAAATTCTCATCCCAAACAAAACAAAAAGCGAATCAAGTGAATGCTGCTGCTGCCGATGCTGCTGCTGCTGAAACACTCTGCTGAGTGCCCATTAAACCATTTTAATATTGGGACGCTTTACATTGCTTTTTGCGCTAAACACACCAAATTTGATTGAATATGTAATTTAATTTGCACGTTGTTCGAACAAAAAGAAAAACAAAATTTATCGTTTCAAAAAACGCGTTAAACGCTTGAAAAACGCGTCTACAAAACGCTCTAAAAATATGTTTACACATGTACTAGAACAAAAACAAGTTGATAAAAAAAAACGCGGCAACGCTTGAAAAACGCGCCTAAAATGCTTCATTCACCTCACATACACATACACATATCCATACATATATATATATATATATATACGCACGCACACACACACGCACGCAACTCATTTAAAATATTTTTAAAAAGAAAAAGAAAAAAAAAAACAGCCGAAAAAACCAAAATCCGCGCGACTTTAGACAATGAGAGCGTGCGTGTGTGCTTGCGGTTTTTATCGCAATATGTGTTAATTTCTATATTGTACATTAGAAGAAGATGCATAATACATACACTGCACGGCATTAAGTTAGGACACACCCTTATTTCATATATTTTGGATCAACGAATGAAGATAAAATTGTTTTTTTTTTTTTTTTTATTTACACTCCAATCTGCAGATAATTAAAGCGAAAGTGGATATCAGTCTGTTCCTTCACGAGATACATCTCGTCATCATTGATAGACAATTAAAATTGTAATAATATTTCCTAAAATAAATAATGATATATCATATTGATGAAATCATTCTACTATACCTGAAACTGTTGTTATAGCCCCAATAGACGCTGTTAAGGGTCATGGGCTATAATCTACTAAATGAAAGGGGAGATTTGAATGTGTAGACATTAATTAAGTTCTCTTATTTAAACTTTTCTTAAACTTCTAAACCATAAACTTAATTTTATATGTATTGTATTTATATGTAATTTTAAACATTCAACATAATGTAAAGAAATAACGGACCAGGTATGTTTTGATGCCTTCGATTAGTTCCATTTTGTTTGAGTATTGGTTTCCGGACTAGTAGTAAACTTTTCGATCCATCCATGCCCACACGTTTGCAATTATCTTGAGATCTAGCGAACAAATCTCAACATTTTGGTCCTTAATCCAAGATTTTATTAAACGGGCAGTGTGGATCGGTGCATTGTCATACTGAAAATACCATGACATATTACCCAAGGGGGAAAGGCAAGTTTTAATATACCTTTATTATTTCTCGCATTCATTGCAACTTACATGTGCCATAATAGGAGAAGGCTCCACTCACCATCACATCCCCACCCGACAGTGAAGTCGATCCCAGTGTTGCTCCTCCCTGCGTAGATCGTGGAAGTAATACTTATACCCATCTGGGCCCTCCAGATTAAATTTCCTTTCATTCGAAAAGAGAATTTAGTTTCACTCTTTATTCTACGTCATGTGCACGCGAGCAAAACTCAACCGCATTTGTTTTCGAGCCATATCGAGTGGTATTTTTTTCCAATTTCAATATTTTTAAATGTGTAGCTTCGATCTTTTTAATGTGGGTACTCACTTCTATCCTGATTTTGTCGACAGAGTCATTGGAATTGGAAGGTTCTTTCAAGAAAGCTCTTCTATCAGTAGAAATAAGTCGATTATTATTGTTTATTGTTTTTCCCATATCCCGACTTATTACTTAAGAACAAGGACATAGCTGCAAGCGCAGCCTGTATAGGTAATGGCTTTTGACCCAAAACTCAAGAAGAAGCACAGCATGAAAACACACAAACGTTTCTGTGCTTGGCTTTGGAAAAATTTTTAAAAAATTTCTTTGTAAATCGGATCGGTTCAGTATATTTTGTGTTAGATAAAAATATTTTAAAAAAAAAACTGCCTCGATCTCGACTTCAGCGCCATCCACCGGATCCAACTGTTGTTAAGACCCATCTAGGTGAATGCATAAGTTCTACAAAAAAAAATTTCATCAAAATCGCTTCAGGTGTTTAGGAGAAAATTAGTCACAAAAATTCGTACACTCGAATTTTATATATGTTATACCTATGTTTTAAGGGCATATCGAAATGATATCCACTTGGAGTGTAAAACAAAAACTACACAAATCAATTCTTCATTCGTTTGGCTGATTGATTGATCCAAAACATATGAAGTTAGTGGGTGTCCTATCACTAAGATTAAGTCGCGCAGTATGTGTGGGTACATATTATTTACATATACATAATTTATGTTTTGCTTTTATTTGTGTATATCTTTTTTGAATTAAAATATTTGTGTTTATTTATAGAATTACATACATATATACATACTATTTGTTGATTGATTAATTTGATTTCATGTTTTTTTTTTTTTGTTTTTTTTTTTAATTTTTGTTTTTTGTTTTTTCTTTCAATGTGATGAATTCAATTTATTTTAATTCATTTGTTTTTTACTTCTTCTTTTTCTTCTTTTTGTTTCTGTTTAATTTCCATCACCAACTACAACAACAACAACAACAACAACAACAACTGCACACATATACACATACATATGTCAAAACAACAACAACAACAACAACAACAATCCACAAATTATTTAAATAACAAAAATTAAATTAAATGAAATAAAATTGAAATCACAAAAACCATCACCAAAACATCTCTTAGGCATGAACGAAGATGGCTCATTTATTGGCCAATATGGACGGAAAGGACTTTGATTTGATTTAATTATATTTATAAATTAAATTAATAAACAGTGCAACTACAACAAAAACAACAACAACAACAGCAATAAATCTCACACTACAACAACGATTTGCAAAATCATATAAAAAGAAAGAACAATTTTGTTTTTATTGTTTTTTTTTTTTAAATAAAAATATAAAAATAATAATAATAATAATAAAAAAAAAAACAACAAAAAACAAGAAACATTGAATCTTAGTTTCCAAAACAACAATAAGAAAACACACTTAGTACATACATACATATATACAGTGGTGACTCACCAAGCCAAGTCCAAGCCAAACTGATCAGAAATGAACTGATTCTCGAACGCCTCTTTGCACCCATTGAGATCTCTCGTGTTTTCATCATCATCATGTATGAGGAGGATTACTCACATAGACACACATTTAGAGAATCGAATGCAGATCATATCCAAATCACAGAATTCCAGGGAGAAAATAAAGTCATCTTTATGATTGTGAGATGAGATGAGATGAGATGAGATGAGATGAGATAATATGATATGATAAAAGAGATGTTGACTGATGAAGGCTTAGCTTGGTATCATCACTTCTAACAGACAGATGGATACGCTTTTGATAATTTTTCATTAATGGAAACAAGGCTTAAAATGTTGACTATATAAAATTAAAAGAAAATAAATAAATAAAATGAAAGGAAAACGAAAAACTACTGCCAAGAAAAAGAGTTGATGTGATGATGAGGAAATAATGAATATACAAAATAGTAAGGAAAGAAAGCACACACAATTAGAAATTACCTAAAAATGTTATAAATTTTTTTTTTTTTTTTAATAAAATTTCTTTAAATGAAAATTGAAATAAGAAACGACAAAAATGATGAACAAAACCCACTACTGATAACAAAATGAAATTGAAGAGAGAAGTAAATGCATATAATAGAAAGATAAAAAGAAAGAGCAGCTGCGCGCGCGTATTTTTAAATTTAAATAATTTAATTTAAATATTTTTAATTTCTTTTATTTTGTAATGATTGATTTGATTTTTTTATTATTATAGAATTTTGAAATATGAATACAAACTTACATACATTTTTATTTTTTGTTTAGTTCTCTTCTTCGCTTTGCTTGTATAATTTTTACTACTGTTATTATTATTATTATTATTACTATTATTATTATTATTATTATTAATAATATTATTATTAGAGTAAACAACTTCTTTGTCTTCTGGATCAATAGAACAACCGCCTGAAATCCTAAAAATACTATATAGAAGAGCGATAGAATTTTATTTTGTTTTCTCAATTTTATTTTTTTAAAATGTATTTTGTATTTGAAATTTTATATGATTTATTATATTTTATTTTAGACTTTCTCTCTCTCTCTCTCTGTTTTTGGTTTAAATATATTTTCTCCATGAATTGAATGTGTAATTTTATCATTTTTATTTTAAGTTTATTTTTTTTTTTTTTTTTTGTTTTATTTAATTCATAATTTTTAGTATTTAATAATGAAAATGAAAGAGAATAATAATAATAATAAAAAAAAAACAAAACAAAAAAGAAAGAAAGATACAATTTTTTTTTATATATAAAACTTTTTTATATGAAAAAAAAATACAAAAAACCAGAAAAATAAATTTACAAAATATAATTTTAAAAATTTTATTCAATTTTCATTTTGCTTGTGATTTATTTGCTAGCATTTTTTCTTTCAGTAAGTAGTTCATCAAGCTTCTGTGAAATCGGGGAATCACACATCACTTCATCAAGTCTCGGGATTCACTAGTAGATATTCTATTTAATTTATCATGATCAGAAGGAAAACATTGAAAGCCTATCGGTCTACTTTAACCACAACAAAACTTACCAAAGCCTAGTATCTCTCCGCAAATATCGCTAGATATCATTTGCTTTGCACTGTCGTTCACTCGTTTGTATGCTCTGGTGTGAGTCGTGTGATGTCATATGACTCGGTGAAACATTGTCCGCTGGTGTCTAATAGTAAGACTCAGCAGTATAATGCCTTTGTTTACGAATTCAACTAGCTCAATGATACACAACACCTTATGAGTCTTTTTTAATGGTATTCTATTCTAGAGGTAGTATGATAGTTTTGATAGTGCGGGTGTAATACAAGGCTTGTTTCAACTAGAGATGAGCATTTTTGCTTTACTATTGACTCGTGCAAAGCTCTAGTTCGGCTCTTGTCCGATTTTGCAGTTGAACGATGGGCTTGCACTCGTAATCGTTCTACTGCTTCACTGCTGCCATCTATCGTGTGATTGGCACTAGGTTAGCTACTGTCGGTGGCACACCAAAACAATACTCTATCTGTGTCCTCTCGTCACTGAAACAAGATCAGTAGAACAGAACGTGCTGTGCGATCCACAAAATTGACAGTAAAAGCTCTTAATGTTTCGGGTCCATTTCTGTATTATACGTTCTCCAAATTTCGGCTCTCTGTAATATATAGTCAGTGAATAAAAATACAAAAGTTTCAATCATTTTTCTATTGTTTTTTGATCACCTCGGATTGCAGTGATTTGGGTGTATGAATAAAATCCATAGTCTCAGTTCATGAAGAATTTTTCAAGCAATATAGTGTATACTAGGCCGGGAAAGAAAGACGAGCTTCACTTGTGTTCAATCAATCATCAATCTTTGCTACTTTGCTATAATCTTCATTTTTATCAAATTCCATAATACAAAATTGGAAAATTTTTGATCCATTAATAATAATTTTGACACATTTGGACATACTGTGTACTTTTCATTAGATGAGACGCCCCTATCCATCTTATCATCCGGACTTATTAAGTGTTGTGTGTGTTGTGTTGATTTATCAATCAAATTTTATCAATTTTTATATTAAATTCTAGCTTAAACTGTAATTAAATGATGTAACTTTATAATGGAACTTCTGCTACTTCTTCTTCCGTGTGTTTTGCTAGAGTAAAAAAGGAGATTCAGCATGAAATTTAATTACAAATTTATTTATTTTTTTAGATTATTTTTATCTTTAAATTATTGTAAGTAAAATATTGTTGTTTTATTTTAATATGTTTTTTTTTTTAAATAAATTTTCAGAACAGTTTGTATAGAACAATATTTTTTATTTATCCTTTTAATTATATTGATTTTCAACTAATAATTAATAATGTAGTTGAGTGGCAATAATAATAAATGAACCGAAAATAAATTTCCTATGCATCACAGTTGGCCAGAGCTCACCACATTCCATGAGTGTGTAGATTTCCATCGCAATCTCTGCCAATTTTCCTTACATAAATCAAATTCATTTATAAGTTCACATTCAAATCTATTAGAAGAGATTCGGTTTTGCAAGAAGATGAAGGAATCCAATTTTAGATAAGTTTACCCATCTACTAGTATACTTAGTACATATTGTAGGTAGTATAAAGTGCTGTGATCCAATAATTATCATGATATGTGAGTACGTATGTACCTTGTTGGATAATGAAAAAGTCTTTTTTTTTCATCATAGGCATCCAATTGTAGAATTTTCCACTTTATCACCTTTAGCAATTTCATCCATGAAGCAGTCAAAAATGATCATGAATTAATTCTTAATACACTCAGTTAACTTTACCATCAGGAAATAATCCTATTGGACCAATACTATATTCATTTATTTACTTTGTATAGAATGGATTGGTTGGTACCTATCAAATGGTCGAAATGGTTTGATTTTGTTCTTATGGGGTTTTAAGTACTTTGGATGCTTATACTTACTTTAAATTTATATTGCGAAATTTTCAATATTTTACCAATACCAAAATCGACATTATTGGATAGGAAAATTCCAGAAATTCGCTAGAATATCCGTCATTTTTTAGGAAAAACGAAAAAGAATGTTATCTTCGGCCTTGTCGAAGTTGTGATACTCTTCACGCATCCCCTTGAAAACGTTTTTGCCTACGCTCCTGTAATTGGGCATACAGTAATATTAAAATATTGATTTGAGGTATGTTTAGGGCAGAGTCAGTATACAGACAGCGTTTTAACATGGTGACTGCAATATTTGTATGGGAGCTATGCGATCCAGTAATCCTAGAATCTTGACATTTATTGTACAATGTCAATGAATATGGGCCAGTTACTTATCAGTTTCTAAATTTCAGTTCAATAACACAAAAAGCAAAAAGTTAAACTAATAAACACATATATTTGAATTTGTTTGGGAGCTTCCCCTCCTAGAGGTCCGATTAGTCTGATTCCGACAATGGTTAAAAGAATATTTCATGCAGAATTTCAACTCAGAAACTGAGAGACTATTTTGCATACATAGATAGACAGACATGCCTTAATTAACATCACAGAGGCAAAGATTGAAATGCAACTAAGGACAAATCCAAAAACGGAACACCCAACCAAAGATAACACGAAAAGGATTGATTCAAAGATCCCTAGGGGGAAAATAATTAAATCAAAAGCAAAGAATCTAGGGAAAAAACTGAGGCAAGGATATAAAACACAAATCTAAAGAAAGAGATAAGCAAAAAAAAAAAAAAAAATTTGACTTAGAAATCTGATAAAGAATGAGTGAGAATAAATGTTAAAACCGTTATGTATAATAATGATTCTGACAAATATGAGAAATATTGGAAGAAACAGAGAGAAAAAAAACAAAAGATGAACAGAATTATATTGTGGAAAGTGACAGGGTGGACCGAGACAAAGATGTAGATGTATGTTTTGATAAAGGAAAAAGTCAAAATGATTTCAAATGCGGCTGGGGGATCCAATTATTTCTGACCTCATAGCATAAGATTATAGAATCCAAAACATGGGGAACCGTTAAAGAATTGAATTGCTTAAGAGTAAATCTGCAGAATGCATTACACAAGCTTAAGAACCTCTGTCCCTACACATTCTTTTAAGCATTTTCGATTCTTTCTTTTATTTCCTTTCTTAAATCTTCTTGTATAAGTAAATCTTATTTGTTCTGAAATTGTTCATTTAAAATTATTGCCATATTCAGAATCCTTTTAACCATGCTAACAGCTAAAAGTAATACATATCTACCTACATACTACTTGTACAACATAAGTAGTTTGTTTATCATATTAACATTTACCAACACTGATTAAAAAATAAACATAAACCATGAGGTTTATAAAACAATAAAATTAAATAAAATAAAATAAAATAAAACAAAACAGCAATTTGATTCTTGAATGAACGAGTGAAATGATAAATAAAATTTGAGAAGAAAATAACGAATTATTCTGCTTGTGGTGTTGGTTTGATGAAATAAGTATCATAAGATTATGGCAAACTGTATACACCAGCACCACTAATTCAGTTCCCCCTCACCTAATTAACTAAGTAACACTTTAATCTATAAATCATTTTTCTTTCATTTCCCAAGCATTTACTAAATTACATATAATTAAACTAATTTGTTTTTTTTTTCCTTCTTCTTATTATTATTATTCTAATCCTCTGTTTAGGTCAATTCACTGAGGATGGTTCATTTATAGGTCAATATGTGCCTGGCAAACTCCAGCCCCCGGTTAGCCCACAACCATTGAATAATACAAGTGCTGCCCATCACACACCACAAGTGGCGACTGCCGGTATTAGTCAAACCGCTGCCTCGTCATCAGGTGTTGGTGGTGGTGGTGGTGGTGTTGGCGGTGGTAATGGTAATGGTGCTGGTAGCAGCGGCGTCGTGACGGGACCAAACCAAACAAACTCATCAACTGGTAGCGCTCCAAATAATTCAAATACTGTCACTTCAAATACAGCAGCCGTTGCAACATATGTCTAAGATCTGAATCAAATACATACTCAGAAGACTATCATGATCCAGACGATTAAGGCATAACAACAAGTAACACAAATAAAAATCAATGAACAAACAAGTAGAAGAAGGAAGGGCAGATCTATTAGAGATCTATTTACTATATGTACACTATACATAGGTATATGGTAGAGACACCCAAGAAAGAAGAATCGAATAAACGAATGCAAATTTTAAAATTGCTTTTAGATGTGAATGAAAAATGAAAAATTTTTAAAAAGAAAATCCGAAATTTTTTTTTAAAATTATAAAAGAAAATCAAAATAAAAACAAAAAGAATTTAATTTTCGCTTTGCTTAAAACAAAAGAAAAAAAAAATTTATGAAATTCAATGAACTTAAAAAAAGCCTTTTTGTCGCAAAACAAAAAACACAAACAATTAATGATATATTTATAAAAACAAATATATAAAACCAAAAAATAAATAAATTTTTATTATTATTAAAAATAACAAAAACAAGAAAAACAAAAAAGAAAGAAAGAAAAACATAAGAAAATAATGAAAAAGAAACATTTGCTTCTTTGTTTGTTTGTTTGTGTTTTTAGATACATTTATATGCATATACATATACATAAATAATAATATATGTACATACATATGTCTGCATGTATGTATGCATATTTATTTATATATACAATATTATTTTTTAGTCATTTAGTTCAAGAGATTTTCTTTTCTTTTTTTTTTTCTTTTCAATTTTCATTATGTAAAAAAAATAAACACATTCTATTTCTATTATCTTGTTATAATAATGATGATGATGCTATTGATAATTTATAATAATTATTTGTGCAGTGTTTTGTGTGCATTTATTACTAAGTATTTAATATTTTAACCAATTGATATTTTCAATAACACTTCCTCCTCTTATTGTAGGGCGAAGAGGAGCGAGAGATACAATTAGAAACCAGAGTGAGGGGTATCTTCGACTATGCCGAAGTTGTAATACTCTTCACGCAGCCCCTAGAAAACGTTTTTTGTATGGGAACTATACGATTCAATAATCCGAGGATCTTGAAATTTACATGATTGATAAATATGAATCAGAAATCATATTTCAAGATAATAGAGCAAAATACAAAAAAGTTTTTCTAATAAGAACATGAATTTGAGTAGGGGGCTTATATGGGAGCTACCCCTCCTGATAGTCCGATTCAGCTGATTCCAAATGTGCAATGTTCTGCGAATGGTAAAAAGAAAGCTTCGTACAAAATTTCATTTGGCTACAGCAATCCGTATAATACTATTCTCTACGTGAAGAATATAAAAGTATAACAATCGATTTAAGGATTTCTTGTGGAACATTTGAACTAAGAAGCTAAGAAGTTACTGTACTTACTCATATTTTTCAACACTTTCTATTAATATTTTATGTATTCTACAATACCATTCATTTCATGGTTTGAATGTGATACAGCTGAGTATCCACTGCAATAGATGGCTCAAGGAATGCATTCACATTTCCCAATGTTCACCATGTACTCATGAATATGTACTCAAATTTAATAAACTCTATGTTCGTTCATTGTACAATGTGTGTGAGAGAAGAAGAGTACAAATCACTCAGAGAGAATTCCATAAGTACTTTAACATTAACAACACACGAAATAAAACAATGAGTATAGTAAAAATGAATAAAATGGAATAAAGTGAGTGCATAGTGTACATACAGACTAGATAATGCGCCTACGAAATTGAGTTCGCTCTTAAAATTATTGAAACTCTCTTCAGACTTGCGGTCTCGGGATACCAACAACATTCACTGTGCATTACAAAATATAGTGTACTCACTTTAGAGAAACAAACTACACCATACACTTCAAATGAGAACAACAAAATATACATTCATTTCAAAATGAATGAATGATTCCGGCAATGCAGTTTGTTGAAAGCCTCTAATGCAGCTTATCTTCTCTGTTCATTAAATATAAGTTCATAACACAAACGCTTTCTTCTCAGAAATCATTAAAGTTTGTTCTATCCATGCAATGAAATTGTGGTGAGCAAACTTGCCCGAGAATTTCACTAGAAACACTTTCTCATATTTTCTACTATTTTCTGATTTGTGCATTGTTTTTTCCACCACGGAACCCCTTATTTCTTATTACCAAAGAAGCCACTACAATTTATGTTATATAAGAATCAATTCTGCCAGCTAAATCGAATGATTAGTTTTTAATCATTCTAAAATATATTATATGTTTTGCAACACTGATACGTTGGCTTAAATATTTTAGAAAGTACTACAATCTAAAAAGAGTCAAAAATTTTAAAATATCTTATTTAGTAGAATGACATAGGCATCATAGAATCTAATATTAACATAGTGGGCTAGGAGAGACATTGGAGATGGCAGATGCCTATAGCTCATATTCTACTGTTCCCTATATTCCAAAGTCCCTTCAGAGTTTTGCAACAATCCAGAGTGGGGTTGCGACAACTAACTTGGGACATGGATGGACAATTCTTTTCTGTCAACATCCCTCACTTGCCTAACCTCTCTACACAACTCTACCCATCAATACTCAAGCTAATATGGTCTAGTCGCGATTAATTTCCACCCGTCAATTCAATCTATCCTCCAATTGAATTAATTAATCATATAAAAATCTCCATCTATCAATTACCTAATTTTCACCAATCGGATCCCCAAGTTGGTCAACTTGGTCTACCTCCACTGCCAGAAGCTTTATAAATATTATGAACATAACTTTTCTTATATGATGCATTCATAAATATTTGATTAAATCATCGATTAAAATTGAATACTTCAAAAAGAATTTCTTGTATATTGTCACCTTGATCACAATTTCGACCAAATTTCCTTTTATAATTTTATTAAATGACTTAATATATTGTAGAAAAATGGGTCTGCTACCTAATTGTATCTCTCCCCTACACTAAAAATAAATTACCATAAGAAGGAATATAAATTCTATCTATTAACATGCATGAAATATAATTCAATTTTAAATTGTGGATAATTTTTTAATCAGTTTTTCTTATTATTAAGTTAGAATATTCAGAAATTCTCACAGATGAAATGATAAAAATCTCGGATTAATTGAAATTTTTGTGTAATTTTGGGAATGCATGCAATTGCTCTCGAATGATAATTTTATATTTATAAGTATAAAGCAAAAATGAAATAAATAAATCAATTATTTGGTGTGTGCAAGAAATTACAATAATAATAATATAAAATAAAATTTATACAATCAAATTTAATCATCGGTTTAATCGATGTTCTCATTTGTATCCTTCACAAGCATAAAATGCAACAGATTTCAAAAGGAATGCAACAAATTTCTAGCCTTAACCATCTTATGATTATCCATATACATATTATGAGATAGATGGGACCAACATGGGTTGTTTCATCCCAGGCTTAAGAACATAAAACCTCAATACTGCCGTCATGTATATCACATCACTTAAATTCTGACTCATTAGAAGTTTTTTCAAAATGTTTATTCTCACTGTCCCAATTAAGCTGTGTACTTAAACTTTGCTTCGCGGTTTCCTGGGGAATTTAGAAAGATACCTTGGATCTAGGAAATTTTAAATGCTTAATGCATATGGATTAGAAACCTCTTGTGTCCAAATTTCAAGATAATAGCACAGAAAACGAAAAAGTAGTTTTAATAAGAACATGAATTTGAGAAGGGGGTATGTATGAGAGTTACCCGTCCTAGTGGTCCGATTCCGCTGATTTCGACAAATGTGCAGCGTATGGTAAAAAGAAAGCTTCGTACTCCTCGCTTCAGCTCTTTAGCTCAGAAACTGTGAGACTAGTTTGTATACATACAGACAGACAAACAGACGGACAAGCCTAGATCAACACGTCTTGTTGCTCTGATGAAGAATATATACACTTAATGGGATCTACGATGTCTGCTTCTCTGCATTACAAAGTTCAAGAAAAATTTAAAATACTAAGGATTCAGAAATTATAGATAGACACATTGATGGGATTGAATACGATGGGTTAGGATTAATATGATTTGTTCAAGATCTAAATTATAATCTATAAGCCCTTTTGAATAATCATAAAGTACATAGCACGGTCTCCCCCCGCCCCCTTGGTATTTGTTGTCTATTTTATCAATGGCTCCTCTATCTCCTCGAAAACATTAAATGAACGGAACACTCATGAGAAGAATTCATAACATTCCGTGAATGAAGCGTATCATTGTAGTGTATAGAAAATAGAAGAAAAAAATAACAAGGTGAACAATTATTTTGAAAACGTCCATAGAATATTTTTTCTCAATACTAATTTTTAATTTAGTAAATTATTTTTATTTAATTCCTTTTCTTTTTTTTTTTTGATATATTTTTATTTAAGAAAATTGAATGAAAATTTAAAAAGAAAACGAATTTGTTGTGCTTAATAAATGATAAAATAAAAAATAAGTAAATTCTTTAATTATTTATTTATTTTGTCATAAAAAATTTAATTTGATTTAAGAAAATAAAAAAATAAAAATTGCTTAAAAACAAAAAAAAAAAATTAATTGTGAAAAAAATGTTAAATCGCTTAGTACTCATGAAACAAAATATTATATAAGGTACACACATACATAACGTATTAATATTTTTTGTCGGTGTCTGTGTAAAAAATAAAAGAATAAAATACTTAAAACAAAAAAAAAATATGTAAGCACTGCTAAGTAAAAGAAAAGGAAAAGAAGAAAACATGAAAAATCAATGAAATAAATTTTTTTTTTTTTATAAATAAATTTATATACATAAATATATAATTTTTTATTTAAAGTGTTATTTAATTAAAATAATAGGAACCTAAAGTAAATAATTTAAATCTATTTATATGAATAAACCCAATTATTATTATATACAATATGAAAAACAAAGGAAAATTGAAAAGTAAATAAATTTTATAACACTCAAAACCAAAAAGAAATAAACATTTTATTTTATAAAATTGGCATTTTTCTTTTTATTTTCATTATAAATAGTATTTACTAGAAATATTGTTTTATCGAATATTAAATACCCTTCACACCCACTACACACATTCATCATAATATTGATCATGATAAACAATGAGAACATAACATAAACAACAACATAGTAATAACATAAGTAGTACTATGTCTATATATTTACATTTCACAAAATCAAAAGTTCAATCAATCCATATTTTATGGTAGGTCAATACTATATGGTATTGTAATCTGATTAATCTGATTTTTATATATGGTAAAAACTAAATATTCTAACAGAAATTGTGGCCAAATAATTCCATTTTGTATTGAAGAAATGTTTTAGTTTTCCATTAAAATCCTTTAAATAATCCAAAGTTGACTAATTATTTTGTGGCAGCTCAATACTAACCATGTACATAGTATATGGTATTACTAACACAAATTGTAACTATGGTAACTATAGTTTCATGCACATAATACCTATATGGCTTATCAAATGTATTCATATATATATGCTTTCAAACTCAGATGATACATAGATAGATGTCAAAAAACCTAAGAACTTCATTTACTAGAATTTATTTTCATGAAATCATAAAAATGTAAATGTTCGTATATTCATGACCCCAAATCGGAAAAACTACTTTACCGATTGCTCTGAAATTTCGACACAGCATTGCTGTCGATTAGGACCGTGTTCTAGGTTAATTATTATTATTTATATACTTACTATTATTAGCCTATTATTTATAGAAATAAATAAAGTGCTGTATAAAGTGCCATCTCTTGTAATAACCTAAAATTCTCCGCCATCTATTATTCATCACATTGTATGTGTGTTTTAAATATAATATATTATGACAACAAACATAGACAGCACAAAACATAAAATCACATGATTTCGTGAGCGCATTTTGCACTTTATATGTTAAATAGTGTTTGCCCAGCCTGAGTCACAGCAACCTGTGGTGGTACAGATAGTCGATTAATAAAGATTTTTTTTTTTTGTTTGGCTACCTTAAATTAATGAAAATCTTATATGATGACCCGATAAAAAATGAAATTCGAATAAACATCATGCATTTATATAGGCGCTATAAGTAACTTTTATTCAAAATGCTCCACTAGTTTCACTAGAAAATGATTTAGTGTCTTTGTAATAGCTTGTAGTAGGGTAAAGAACTTGATGCAGACATCTATTTATTTAATCTTTCCAATTTTTATACATGGTATTATTGGTACAATCAGTTCACCGGAATCTATCTATTTAGGATCATTTTAAATGATTTAATATGTTTTCTAATATACTCATAGAAATTCTTAGCTAAACATTCCATAGAAAATTCCCTAAAAGACAGTGAAAACCATTACAAAATCCGTTGCATAGTTTAGAAGTTGTGCGTATAGCAACAGATTGGGTTTTAGCCTGTCTTTTATATATGTAGATGTTGATAAAACATTTTTTGTGAAGATAAACATGATATTACTATCTATGTACTACTAAATTTTTTTTTTTTTTTGAACAAGGAATGTTAAACTTTTGAAATGATAATTTAACTTTTAATACTTGAACACTCCTAAATTCCATTAACACTGAATAAAAGAAATTTTGACCCATTGGTTAGTATTTAAAATGAAATAGCAAAGAAAACAATGAGCTGCAAATAGTCAACTATCTGTTACAAATAAAAATTTGACAAGGGACTGATTGACATTGAAACAATTTAATATAGTACTATATTGAAAAATTCATGATGACTTCAATGTTTCATTGATAAAAATCCCAAGCAAAGTGTAAAATTACAATATATAGTGTATTAAAAATACCAAAATTTATATGATTTATGTAATACTAGACTAATAGATTTTATTAGAGGATCTACAAAATTCTCTAATATATCAGATGTTATTTTTTTTTTTTTTTTGTATCACAAAACTAAGCTTCCAGTTTTTACATCATATGCACTATGTGATTAAATCTACGCACAATTTGAAAAATAATTAATAGAAAATTTTATCCATCAACTCCAAATTTGTCGATGAATTGTCTAAAAATTTCCTTGCACAGGAACAATGTTAGATCTTCCCTAAAAATTTCTTCAAAATCAGTCCAGCGGATTCGGAGTTTATAGGGAATATATGTGTATGAGAAGGGTTTGGTGGGGTTCAAGGCTGGTCACCCTTGGCAGAGTCTGAAGAGTGGAAGAGACGGGCGGCAACAGAGTGTTAAAGGTTGTTGTTTGTTGTACATACATAGATTCACTTTTATATGCATATGTGGATATAAATAGTTTTGATCTTTTGTCTTAAAAATATTATTATGATTAGTTGGTTGTTCCTTGATTTCGTTTTTTTTCAATGAATTTCTTTCAAGAAAAACAAGATGTGAAGAATTCCGACTTAAACTCTATAGATAAAATATATAAAGGAAGGCATGTCTTCGTTTGTTATACAAAAACTAAGGTTACTTTGAATATATACACATATATAGGGTACATACAAGTGAAGGGTATTTAATAATTGACTTGAATTAATAAATCTTATATACATAAGTCTATAATCTGCTTCCTGTTAAATAAAAAAAAATAATTATTAAAATATTTTCTCATTTTTTTGCCATGAGAATGGAATTCCTAAAGGAATCCAAAAAATCTTAAATTTAGTTAAACAAATGCGTAGGCTTAGCATTATTTTCGATAAAGACGAAGACGAAGAAGGCATACATTTAAGGCCTTAAAAATACTTTTAAAAAAATATATACAATACATATATACATATATATACATATAAATATTAATTAAAATATAATAATTAAGTAATAAAAATATATACCTACATATGTAAGTAAGTAAATAAGTAAGTATAGTTTGCATTATTATTATTATTGTTATTATTGTATTATAATTTATTTGGCTTAATTAAAATTTTTTTTTTTTTTTTTTTTTTTTTCATTTTTTAAAAAGAATTGAAAATCAAAAAGTGTCTTAAAATAAACCGTGGCCAGAAATTCATGAAAAAGATTTAGAATTGATTATTAAGAAAACACAATGGATCAAGAAAATATAAAGAGAGAAAGGCTCCCACAATAGGTTGAAACGGTTTAATATAAAATAAATAAAAATTAAAATAAAAATTCACTCCAAATTGAATTGAATTTTTTTTTTTTTAAATAAAATTTATTTTTATATTTCATTTTATGAAATTTATGTTTTTGTTATTTTTATTTTTTTTTAATATTATAAAAATAGTATATTAAATATTAATTAATATAAACATACAGGGTTGCCTAGTCAATTTTTATTTAACATAATATATTAAAACTTAAAGGAAAACAAAAACAAATTAAGAATTAATTGTATTAAGAAAAGTTTTGCGCTTTTCCTTTTTTTAATTCTTATTAAAAATAATAAACGCTTTCGCTTTAGTGTGTGTTTTTCCGCTTTAGAAATTATTGTACCGTATTAACTCTCTTCTTCTTCCTCCTTTAGAACTCTATACAATTTGAATAATCTTAAAAAAAAATATTAAAATTCTATAAAACAAAAATATCCTTAAAATAAATAAACCACATTCAAATACCATAAACACCTGCACGCATATCCCAACGATTGAACAATGAAATTATTAGATAAAGAAATGTGAAAAAGAGAAAGAATGAGAAAGTAAACCCTAACCTTAAGAACCTTAAGAACCTTAAGAACCTTAAAAATGTCAAGTGAAGGGAATGATGAATAGTTGATTAAAATAATAATGATGATGATTACAATAGGAAAAGGGAACATTTTTTACAAAACCATTAAAAATTAGAATACATACAATAATACCAACACATTTACTAATATACACCCACATCCACTCCCCCATATATGTTCATATTTAAGCCTCATCGGAACACACAATGAGCATGGCAATATTTCACAATATTTTCAAGCGACAACGATTACAATTTAGACCTAATCTAATGTAAAAGGAAAGTAAAATCATAAAGCTATATAAACAAAAACAATATTAAAATATCGATATAATTATATACTAGTACTATATATGTTCATATATATATATATAATATATATAACAAATTATAATAATAAAGGATAAGAAAGAGAATATTGAAATCGGTTCCACCGATGCTTTTCCATACCTTTCACTCATACATAACAGAAGCCCAAAAAGAAAAAGGTAGTTTTTCTTATCTATTGCTGTCTATAGGGATTATCTTGTCCGATCATTCCATATTGAAATTATTGGTAAAACTTTGTTCCATGCTATAACTCATAACAATTTATCAATTTATTATTGGAATTTTCTAATAAATTGATGGAAATTTAGATTTGATTAGATTATATGCAGTAAAATCACACATGGGTTCCAATGAAATGGTCCAGGCCCAGGTGAAGTCCGGTATGTATTTTGTTCTAAAAACCTAATTTGAAACTAAGAAATTAGTCCGGCCACGAAGGATGTTCACCTGGTGGAGACTAGAGATTTTACTGGGACTATATAACGAAGTCATTGGGACCAGTGAATCACTTCGATAAAGAGAGAAAGACAGATATCTTTGCCAAAGGGCCGTTTGATCCATATATCGAAGTTATTGGAGCCAGTCAATCAATCTCTTTGATATAGAAAAGTATTCGCTATTGACATTAAATATGGATCCAATCAGTCCAATTTGTTTGATTGACAGAGAGTTTATACGAGTATCAACATAAGCCATGGAAGAAAGTTTTCATTTCATATGTGGTCAATATTTAAGAAATGCTCAAGTGTAAAGAACAAAATTGGATTAGGAGAATATACTACATTGGTCCGATTTAAATAATGTTAAAACCATTCAAAGAAACTGAAACTTCTTGGTAGAAGAATATTTAATAAAATAAAATATGTTTGCTTGAAAGCATAAGAAATTCAGGAAAACCACTCAATTGGTTGCAAAGATAGAAATACACGTAAAAATAAAAGTGCTGTTATTACCGTTTGGAATTGGGCTGGAAACTGTTCCCCTACACTATAGGCGAACTTTAAATAAAAATATTTAATGATAAAACGCAATTCAAGCGTAGAATCTACAAATAATTTCAAATTTATTTACAAGAAACTCCCCAAAAGCTGGATCAAATCAAATCACACACTTCTTCTAATGGTGTCTAAGGTATTCAAAAAACATATATGTAATGTGATTAAAAAAACAAACCACAATTTATAAATACATAAAAATTAATAACACAAATCAAAAACAAAGGAAATAAAATAATCAGAAAGAAAGTTATCTTCGACTATGCCGAAGATGTAATACTCTTCACGCAGCCCCTAGAACACATTTTTTTTATGGGAGCTATACGATCCAGTCATCCTACGATCTTCAAATTTGGTTAATGGTTAATGAATATGAATCAGAAACTGATTGTGTCCAAATTTCAAGGTGATAACATAAAAAACAAAAAAGTTTTTCTAATAAGAATGTTAATTTAAAAGGGGGTTTGTATGGGAGGTACCCATCCTGGTAGCCCTAGAATCATGAAATTTACATGGTTGGTGGATATGAATCAGAAACTTATAATTTCAGATCGATCGAACCATGAATAAAAAAGTTTTTCTAATAAGAATATTAATTTGTCCTTGTGGTTTGTATGGGGGATACCCCTTCCAATGGTCCGATTTGGCTCGTTCCGACAAATGCTTTGCCCATGTAAAAAATTTCAGCACTCTAGCTCAAAAACTGAGGGACTAGTTCGCATACAAACGGACAGATGGACAGACGGACATAGCAAATCACTCCCGTGAAGAGTATAAAAAATAAGATATTCTAAAATTTCAATGAAGGAAAAGAAATCATAAATAAAATGCATTTGCTAGGAACAAATATAAACACAAAAAAAAAACATTAAAAAATATACAATATACATTACTATATATTTAAATATAAATAAATATTAAATAAATAATAATAAAAATAAAATATAAAATTTTTTGTATTTTTTTTTTTTTCAAAACACGCACTGCCTGTCGGGGTTCAAAAAACCGTGAGTAAAAAACAACAACAACAACAACCACAATTAATAATAATAGTAATAAAGAATAAAGGGAAATAGTATTTTAAGAAGAGAAAGAAAAATTAATTAATAAATTAAATGAAATACAAAAATTTATTTATTCATTTATTTGCACAATACTGTGATTCCTATTAAAAAAAAAAAAAAAAAAAAAATTAGAATACATTTTTATATTAACAAAAGGTTAAAAATCCATGACAAAAACAACAACAACAACAAAATTTAAAAGAAAAAAATAATATTAAGAAAAAAAAAATAAATAAATAAATAAAATTCAAGCCAACAACAAGACCCCGACATTTTTTAAGCGAAAATATTTAATAAACAATAATAATAGACAACCAAAAAAAAAAAAAACAATTTTAACAGTTTTAGGGCAAATTTTTTTAGACTTTTGAAACAAAAATTTTTTCGATGTAAATTCAAGAAATATAAAAAAAATTAGCCAATTTTTTTTTTTTGTTTTTAATTATCCTAAATTTATTTCTAATCAATTTGCTTTTATCCTTTCCCTTCCTTGCCTTTACTACTTTTTTTCTTTTATTTTTTTCTATCTAGTTAAACTCTTCAAATAAAATAAAAAATAATAAAAAAAAAAACAAATATCAAATATAAACTTTTTTAATATTTAAACAAAATAAACAAAAATAAATAAATAAAAAAATATTTTCATATAAACCAAAAAGAAGAAGAAGAAAATATGATTAATAAATTGTAATAAAAATAAAGAGAAAATTAAATGTAATTTGTAATAATCTTTTAGAGAAATTAATATACATATTTATATCCAATTTGAATAACAAAAAACAAAAAACAAAAAATTAAATACAATATATAAATTAAATTAAAACAATAATAATAACAACAACAAGAAATAAAAATGGTATTTAATTAAACAAAAACATAAATGCATTTTTCTGAAATGATCTGATCTGATCAAATATTACTGATTCAGTTGCTTGAATTGTCCTCTGTAGACTAGAAATGGATTTTTGTAAAATGGAATGGAATTTTTTCAAATAAAATTTATAGTAATCTATCTGATATGAACTCTTCTCATTTGATCAAATATTATTCCCAGGTTTTCCCAGAATCACTGGCCGATTCAGTTGTTTGAATTATCCTCTGCGGTCTAGTCTTACAGTGAGATTCTTCCTTTAGAAAGTGGACCTAAACTAATAAAAATTTATAAATGTGAAGGCATAACTTTGTAGAAACCGTAGAAACCGTAGGTTTAATACTCTTCCCGCATCTCCTAGAAAACACTTTTTGTATGGAAGCTATGCGATCCAGTAATCCAACTATCTTGAAATTTACACGGTTAATATATATTAATCAGAAACCAATTGTGTGTAAATTTTAAGATGATAGCACAAAAAACAAAACAGTTTTTCTAATAAGAACTTGAATTTGAGTAGGGGGTTTGTATGGGAGTTATCTCCCCTAGTGGTCCGATTTGACTGATTCCGTCAAATGTGCTGCGTATGCTAGCTCAAAAACTGAGAGACTAGTTTGCATACATACAGACAGGCATGGCTAGCTCAACTGGTCTCGTTGCGCTGATCAAGAATAAATATACTTTATGGGGTCTACGATATCTCCTTCTGTGCCTTGCAAAGTTCATGACAAACTTTTAATACTATTTACTACGTAAAGAGTATAATGAACAATCCATTGATAATTGATAATTTTCTTAAAATGGGCTTTTATACAAATTTTTGAAGAGTTGTGGAGAAATATTCTTCCGAAGGCTTTCGACCTTAGCGATTGTCTCCCCAGGCATTCTTGTCAAACATGAACCTCTGTTTCTATTGGTCCATATATTGGTGGCGATCATTTTCGTTCAGCGGAAGGTTACAATAAAAATACTGTCAACAATTTATCGCACAAAAGTCGATTGATTGATGGTTCACTCTTTATATAAGCCAACACACACTCTCAATAACATGTAAATCGAGACTTTTAGGTGGCCAATCCAATGTATTTACAGATCCATATCCCTTAAAAAATTGTTAACCATATTGGTTTTGTGAATTGTTCTGTTGCGAAATATGTCCAATCAACTTGAGGAGTGTAGTAAACGCGTGATCATTTAAAATATGTAAGTATATTCATTAATCCATTGATTGGTACCAAATCTCCGGTGCCATTAAAGCTAACACATCCCCAACTCATTCACACACTCACTCCCATCACCATGGGTTACTCGTTCACACACAGGTGCCACTTTTTTCCTCATTTTCATAGGAAAATGTTAGTGAAAGGAGCTTTCATTAGTCCAAAGTACTTGCTCTTAAAATGATGAAGCACTGTGTAAAATTTTTTTATCAAATCACAAATGTTTCAGCTGTTTTTTTAATAAGAATTTATAGGAGCTTTTCTAGTAGTGAAGCGTCTATATAAACAAGAACATAAGCCGTGGAAGCGCTTACAACATTTGCAATTCCTGTTGTCGTCAGACGCTTTGCATAGATCCAATTACAAAGCAAGAACAACAATAAGGTAGTCAAGTGTTGGGGTTGTTGTTGTTGTTTTTAATGATCTACCAGAGAGATTTCCATGTAAAACGAAACACCGTTCATTCACATTCATATAAAGTGTGTTTGTATTGCGCGTACATACTACAAGCGCATAAGAATTGAATTTCAATATTTGAATGGAAGTAATGTGAGTGCATATGAGAAGTGCGCTATGTGAATTCATTCAAGCAGTTTGTAACATATAAATTTTCATGAATGATATAGAGAATTGTGAGATTTTTAAATAAATTCAACGGAATGTTAACAAAAACACCCTGTGTCTTGTAACCTGGCAGCACTGCACACTCAGGCTGCACTTCACTTTACTATTCAACACTACTCACATTCTGATGATTTTTCTCTCTCTACAGATTTTTTTTGGACAATCTTTGTCTTGTTGAACACATAAAACTTGTCACGAATCATATGACGACAACGGCGTGAGGTGTAGTTTCAACAGTCAATATAGAGACATTTTTTCCTTGAAGCAAAAATCGGTTATTGTAACTTCTTTTTTTTTTGCTGTTATTCACTTATTCGCTCGCTATTAACGCGTCAATTGTGTTGTGTTAAATTAAAAGCTGCAACTACTTTGACACAAATTGTCATCAAGTTAAATAAAAAATTAACGAAACAAAAGTGCGTGTGTGTGAAAAGAGAAAAAATGTCAAGTTCTGGATTTATGTTCAATATTGATGGTGGCTACTTGGAGGGCTTATGCCGTGGCTTCAAGTGTGGCGTATTAAAGCAATCTGATTATCTCAATCTTGTCCAGTGCGAGACTTTGGAAGGTACACAACAATCCCATTCAAATTCATAAATCCGCAAAATCAATGCATCATTTTCAATGAAACGAAACAAACAATAATGGGGCAGTCATGTGATGTATACTCATACACACACATACTCGCACGCATGGCTGATGTGTATGTTTATATGACTGTACTATCAGTGTCACTGACACACACACACACACATGCGTGCATTAAGGGAATGTGTTTGTGTCAAACATCATCAACCAAAAGCATAAGCAGCAGCAGCTCATTCATTTTACTTGTCTTGTGATTTGATGTTCCGTTTTATGAAAAATTTTCCAAATTCATATTTTTTCCATTTATACAACATTCATACATATTTTTTTATGCTTGTGAAGAGAATTAAAAATGAAATGAAATGTAATGAAAAAAAAAAAAAAAATCTATTCTTTATATCATTTAGATCTTAAACTACATCTGCAAGGTACCGATTATGGTAGTTTCTTGGCCAATGAGCCATCACCATTATCGGTGTCTGTCATCGATGATAAATTACGTGAGAAATTGGTGATTGAATTCCAGCATATGCGTAATCATGCTGTAGAACCGTTAGCCAGTTTCTTAGATTTCATAACGTATGGCTATATGATCGATAACATAATCTTATTGATCACTGGCACATTACATCAGAGACCGATATCTGAATTGATACCCAAATGTCATCCATTGGGTAGCTTTGAACAGATGGAGGCCATCCATGTTGCTGCAACGCCAGCTGAATTGTATAATGCCGTCTTAGTTGATACACCATTGGCGCCATTCTTTGTTGATTGCATTTCTGAACAGGATCTGGATGAAATGAACATTGAAATCATACGTAATACCCTGTACAAGGCCTATTTGGAGGCATTCTATAATTTCTGCAAGAAATTAGGTGGAGCCACTGCCGATGTTATGTGTGAAATATTAGCTGTAAGTATGGAATACATATCTCTCACATAGTACATAGTATAGTATATTGATTGACTGTTTATTTCTTCTGCATAGTTTGAAGCTGATCGTCGCGCTATTATTATAACAATAAATTCATTTGGCACTGAACTCTCGAAGGATGATCGTGCAAAACTTTATCCCAATTGTGGCAAAATGTATCCAGATGGTTTGGCTGCCTTGGCACGTGCCGATGATTATGAACAAGTGAAAACTGTTGCTGAGTATTATGCTGAATATGCAGCACTCTTTGATGGTTCTGGAACAAATCCTGGCGACAAGACATTGGAGGATAAATTCTTTGAGCATGAAGTTAAACTCAATGTATATGCATTCTTGCAACAATTTCATTTTGGTGTTTTCTACTCATATCTCAAATTGAAAGAACAAGAATGCCGTAATATTGTTTGGATTGCTGAATGTGTTGCCCAAAAGCATCGTACCAAAATCGATAATTATATTCCAATTTTCTAAAAATCAACAATAAATTTCAACGTTCCAATTTCTTTTTACAATTCTTCATCAAGCAAATTGCAAACAAACAAACAAAAATCTAAATGATAATTGAAGAAAAAGAAATGGCGATTAAACAACAACAAGAACAACAAGCAGCAGAAACAGCAACAAAAAACTTCATTATGTTTCGCTAATTATGTGTATTATATTTAATTCATTATTACTATTATTATTATTATTATTATTGTATTATGATGTAATTTCAGTTTTTTTTTTTTCTGTTACTCTTCATTTTATGAAAGTATTTTTTTTTTCCTCCTCTCTATTTTATTATGTTACAAAAATTTGTTAAAACACATTGTAAATTTTATATTTAGTTTTTCTTTTTGTTTAATTGTCTCCATAAATGTTAAGCTTAAAGTCGAAAAAACAAACAAAAAATGTAAATTAATTGAAGTTAAAAGAAATATACTAAAAAATTGAAATAATTTGATTTGGTGATTTAAAAACAAAACAAAATGACATGCAACACAAAAAATTTAAAAAAATATATTAATATATATATAAAACATACATATAAACAATGAAAAAAATAAATCAACAATAAATTAAATTAATGAATGTTTAATGTAAAAAAAAAAAAAAAAAACACAAGGAAACTGTATGGAGTAAAAAAAAAAACTATTATATAAAATAAACAATTGTTATTACTATTATTAAATATTATTATTATTATTATTATAAATATTATTCACATTCCTTTACAACAACAATAATAATAATAACAAAAAGAAGAAATCCCAAATAGAATTGTTATTGTTTTACATATAAAAAAGAAAAGCAAAAGCAAAACCTATAAAACAAAAAGAAATCAGCATTAAAGATTGAAACCCGCCTATAAAACAAAAGAATTTTTCTATAAAATTTTCTTAAATATATATAATATTTCTATGAATGAATCATGACTCAATCAATCAATCATAGTGAATATTGTACTGGTATGTTTGCCATGCATATTACATAAGAATTGTATTGCCTGCCTGCCACCAAGTGATCGAAGAACAATCAATCTTTAAAAGATACATATGTACATACTACTTAAGAGCCTGGATTAAATTCGTTTAGAAAATATGCTCATTTAGATTACAGTTGTAGCGGTGGCGGATGCGGATGCGAAGGTTAACGGAGGCGGAGATCTTTTATGAAAGAAAAATATACCTATTTTAGTAGCTACACTTATATACCACAAACTATACTTACTTATATACTACTTCTACTACTACTACTACTACTACTACCATTGGTAATCATAATTAATAAAAGACAAATTACACTTAATAACTACCAATTTTGCAGCTTTGTCACCTTCTAATCAAATTCTCAATGGTTCGTAAATCAAAACGCCTCCACTAAAAACAATTGCTCGCTTGGAACTGACCCCGAAGGTGACGATCAAATTGTCTGGATCAGTCATTGAAAAAAAGCAACAAAACAATAATAAATCTGCTTGGTAAAATAAAAATTATTTGAAATTATTTTATTATATTTCCACCATATTAAAGGGTCTTCGTTTAGTGGAAGCCGATTTTGGATATTATAGTCAGTTATCAATGATTTCCATTTGATGAGATCCTTATTGATTTCACTGCTATCTTCCTCTTCATCGTCACTGATATTTTGAATGTTAGTTATGCTGTTTTGAATCTTGAAACTCTACTCAAAACTCGGTTAAAACGCATGTGCAGCGGGGGGTACGATTTCTTGCGGATGTTTCATAACTGAGGAGGCGAAGTTGTAACGAACAACACTAATTTAGAGTGAGTTGATGCCAAATCCTACATGCAGAAACATATGGCAAAAATAATATGTAAATTGTGTGTTCATTTTGTAATTTCTCTTTCAATTTAATTGTTTCTTTTTTTTTTTTTCTTTAAGGTTCGTATATTGTGTAATAGATGCCACCGACATATGTATGTATACATATAACTCCGAGGCGAGAAGAAACGTTTCAACACTTGGAAACTAAAGCAACTAAGGTTTTCTATTAATAAAATCATAGTTTGTTTTGAGCAGAATCTTTTAAAAACAAAAAAGAAAAACAATACTGAAACTTGATGAAGACCAGAAAAAAGACATCGATTACAACAGATACCCATATCATCAAAATCGAGCTAAAAGTTACTCATTCATTTCAACTCAACAAATTCATCAATTACATAATATCATCACGAATGGTTCATCTCAGACTAAAAAATACTAAACTACATGGCTGAATAGCCCGAAGATTTCATCTGCTTCAACAAAATAATTACAAAGTAATACTAAATTTTGCAAATTCATATTAAATGGTCTGGATTAGTCAGTAAAAAAAAGTGCCATAACATTTACTGAAGCGACAAAACAATAGTATTTGACGTCTCAGAAGATAGGAATTCCATATGCGCTAGACAAGACGGCAAAAACATTATCGTTTGAGCATGTTTTTCTTCGTATGGCTTCGATCACCTGATACTGCTCGAAAAGACACTCTATAGCAGCGACCAAGCGACCGACAACAGCAACACGACGTGTAGTAGCGATCAGCATGCGAAAAAAAAAGGCAGTCGTATATTAAATGTGTATATTTCTTTTCTTTGAAATTAATATTGTAACTCATATTACTAAACAAATCTAAGCGAACACGGAAATATATATTCGTATATGTAATGAAAATGAAATGGGAACTTTAAAACTGAACATGATCGACTCAGATTCCATGATCATGGGATCGATTTCTAATACAAAGACATCTTGAAAAGTATTTACAACTGTAGCTGTACATATCCCCAACTTGGTCAAGGATTGCTTCAACTACCGAACTTTAATTCTATCGAAAAACCTTTGAAATGAAAATTTGAAAGTAAAGTTTCAAAAATAAGGACCAATTGTATATGTGATGATTGTGTCCAAATAACTTAGTAAGTGAAATGCCAGTGAATACTTGCCGGAATGTAATAACCAGTATGCCAAAAAGAACTGAAAATGTTATTCACAACAAGTGACAATGGGTTGTCCTATTGAGAGTATATTCTTTCAAACAGAAAAATAGATATTTTCAAAATCGGTCCACAATTGATGGAGACATACAATATCCCTTGGGACTCCACTAATCTGATAATAAAGGCGGGTACATTGCCTATTAACAAAACTGTTATAATATTAAGAAACAAATCTGAGGACAGATTTTCGGATGTACATATCTAAGTCACAAGTGTGCAGCATGTGAATAGTAAATCACATCAGCTGTTCGCTTCGCTCCAATTACAAAATATATCTCAACAATTTGTGAATCAACGATACAGTTCATTAAGTCGTGTGCCACTTAATTATGATTTTTGCTGAAAACATGCAAAAAAAAAAAAACTCCATAAATATATTTGTTGATTTCTGAGGGAAAGTGAGAGAGACATGAAAAGAATGCTTATCGTAATCGCTATCTATAAATACTCATCCATTGTATCCAACCACGTTAAATTGTAAATCAGCTTGACATCGATTTTGCTCTCTCGGCTTAGCACTTGTGAGTTTAGTTTTGGCTTCGCAAATATTCAAATCATCATTATACTCCTTCATGGGAGTGAATAGTATTATAAGTTTGCCATTGAGTTTGTAACACACAGAAGGAGACATCGCAGACCACTTAAAGTATACACAATTGTGATCAGCTCGATGAGCTAAAAAGCTGAAATTTTGTACATAGGTTTCTTTTTACCTTAGACAATAGTTTTATCGGAACGAGATGAATTAGACCACTGGGAAGGGTACCCCCATACAAACCTCCTACTCAAATTCATGTTCTTATTAGAACAACTTTTTTGAAAATTGGACACAATTAGTTTCCTAATCCATATTCATAAACCATGCAAATTTCACGGTCCTAGGATTACTGGATCGCATAACTCCCATACAAAAAATGTTTTCTAGGGGATGCTTGAAAAGTATAACATCTTCGTCACAGTCGAAAATACCCTTCATTCTGGTTTTTAATAAAACAACTTGACGCTTCTTTGACCGTCCAAATTCAGTCACAATCATATTCTTAGGAATTCAGGGTAAACTCATCCACCGTTGCGCGCATAATGCCGTTCATTGAATCGTTGAAAATTCTCAATTTACATACATAACGTATAACGGACTATATATCATAATGAAAACCAGTTTCAATCAATTGACCAGCAACCACTTGAGTGACTGAAGATATAACTGATGTTGTTAAAGTATTTATATTATAACACTACATAGGTTTATACTTATTATAAAGGTGGAAATTCCCAATGTCTTCAGTATTTGTTTCGCAAAAGTATTATAGTATCTAAGTGCATGTGGTGCGTGTAAGTACATGAAATGTGACTATGGAAAAATTGGAAAAACAAACAAAAAAACAATGATTTTCTGTGACTTACAGTAGTACAATAAATTACAAGAGTTGCGTGCATTCCCCATTCATAACGACATTAGATCAAGATAACTTAAGAAAAAAAGAACAACTAGGGGCACGTTTACATGTTGAGTTTAGTTGTGTTGTGTTGGTCAATTAGTCAGTCTAGTAGGTCAGTTAATCATTCATTCAATACTATAATGTCATATAATTGATGCAACAACATTTTGCTTTTAGGTAATTTTAATCCAAAATCAATGAAATTAAAAGAGAACAAATTATATTTTCATATATATTTCAGTTTCTTTCAAAATTTAAATACCCTTCACACATATATAACATAAGGAATAATAAATTGTATTACTTATGGTATGGAATATAAGTACGGGGAATAGTAGTTACACGTTTCATTTTATTATTTTTACTACTTTTTCATTCAAGTCCGTGCTGATCATGGGTACGGCCCCCTAGTGGGAGTATTGTGGTGGTTGTGATTTTACATCCAATGCGGCTAGAGCTAGCGCTCGACTTGGAGTTGCGTTATACAAACGGGTGTTGTGATTATCCAAAGATCAGCAAAGGTTTAAAATGGGCCTCACCACCAAGTAGGGAGTCATACTACCTAGAACTAGTATGACTCGGATTGGTATCAGCGGTTATAATGATTTATATCCAAGGGAGCGTTGATTGACGTTGATCATTCCATGAGTTTGGCACCGTTTTTTTTTTAAGTCTCAAAGACAATTGTCACGTAAAACAAAAAGGAATTTAAAAAAAATATACATGTATAAATTATACAATAAAGTAAGTAATGATATTAGAATACTAGTTATTAAGGTCTACGAATCTATGGTTACTATTAGTTAATTTACATTTTCATAGCTAAGCTACAATGATTCTTATATTTATAAAGTGTACGAATTACAGTTCTCAGTTCTAGGATATTGGAGGAGACCTAAGGGATTTTAAATTTTTGAAATAGTATGGTCCAGTTCTTGGCAAGTTTTGGACTGTAATCCAACAGATGGTCGATGCAGATGCTGTCGCCTTAGGAACAGCTTTGTGTATGAGTTATATTTATTCGGGTGCGAATTGCTGATTGAATCTTTCGTATAAATCTATGCTGAAAGGCTGTCCTGTCTGTTCTCCGTATACTTTTGAGCTATTACCTTAGTGAGCTGTCTATGTAGACCTTTATTCATGCGCTGCCTTATGAAGATAATATTAAAAGTCTACTAAGTACAATACGCCGATATAACCATATTTTTCAAATGACCTCTTTTAAGTACATATACGCATATTGTTGAGCAAGGTTCTATGCCTACATTCATAATCCAGACGCAAGTTCTATACGGCTTAGTAGGGAGCTTGCTACCGATTATAAATTTTAGCAAATCTATTTCATATCAGATCTCGAAATACAAGCATTTACGCACTGTAACACAGTCGCACATCGAATAGTTTGGTAAGATCTTTACGGAATATATTACAATATAGTACATTTCCATAGCTTTAATGATTCCAAAATTGAGCCTCAGTCTATGCCATTCTAATTTTTCCCTTGACTTTGGATATTCTGTTTCGTTCAAAGATTTTAAGCAAAGCCGTGATGGGTCTTTAGTTATGAATATTTCAAATTGTTTTCGACTTTCATGGATTTTTTTCTGAGGAACTTATCTGCCCTTATTTTTATTTTATATTATCAAAAAAATTATGAAACTCATTCACATCTTGAAGTTTATAAGGGAAATATTTCTCTATTCAATAATCAAAGAACTAACTCTAAAGTGTATTTTAATAAATATACTTAGTTTCACACACTTCATTAATGTGTTGATATAATTTTTTTTTTGTTTTTGTTTTTTTAATAAAGAAGGGTATCACCATTAATATCCGTGCGTCAATGTAACAAAATTATCTAAATATGAAGATATGACACAAAAGTATAATAATACATAAATGTAATATTTTCTGAGTCAGTATTTCCTTGGATATCAAAGTATTACAATATTTTCTTTTATTGATGGGTGATTCAAATAATGTTTGTTAAGCGAAAATGCCGGAAAAGAGAATAAAAAAAAATAAAATCATTGAGACATTAATAATTTTTCGTCGTAGTCTCATCTATCAGACAAAAGAATTCTTTCAAAATTCCACATTACATGGCGTTCGATATATAGCAGAAAGTGGTAGACCAATCGGTGAAAAGTAAATAGTCTCTATATACGAGTACATATATATGTATTCCATATATTTTTGATATAGTAATCCGGTTTTCTTGTTTTATTCCTTCTTTTAGATTTATGTGGTTTTGTTTTACTTCAATTGGTGCAGTGACCGCTTTGGTCATTATTATGAGTTTATGGGAGAAATTTCAAACAAATCCAACTATAACTGGCCTTGATACCGATTTCCATAATCAAAATGTTGTATTCCCAACGACAATTGTTTGTCCAGAGGCACCATTTGATCATGATAAGGCTTATGATATCGTTTACAAGACTTTAGCGTAAGAAGAATCAATAACAACTTTGTCAATACAAATAGTTTTATTTTTCCATTCGTTTCCATTTTATAGAAATTATGATCCTTCCCGGGCTATATTATATGCACCATTTTTGGATTTATTGACATCACTTAGTTTTGATAATATTAAAGATGCTGAAATTTTAGGTGAACCAATGCCAGAAAATGAACTCAAATTACGTACTATGCGTCAGTGGGCTTTTCAGGTACATAATACACACATATATATATAATACATACATATATACTGGTTTTAGGCTTTTATAAGTTGTGAAACTACTTTACTTTTATGTAAATATCGAGATGAAGAAATTAATTGTTGCGAACACTTTGAGCCCATTTATACTGAGCATGGATTCTGTTATGCCTTCAATAGTCGTTTCAAATCTTTGGAAAATACAGAGTAAGTATCTATTACCACTTCATTTCCAGAACAACACATGACTACGTATTATGTCTATCCGGGAATGCATTAACTCACTTGCATAAGACTGTAATTGCAAAGGGCGCTGAATATCCAGCATATAGGGGATGCTTTACATCGTTCCTGAATTCCTTGACCAATCATTTTCATAATCTTAATATCGGCTTTACTTAAATTTAAGTTGTTTTAAAAAGCCCAAGAACAAACATGAAATAAATTCAATTTATATACATATTTGCCATCCTGATTCTACTAGTGTCCTATAAGCAAGTGAGGCAGGTCGCATTTAATATCTGAGACCCTGTTTGTAAATCTTGTAAAACACCCAGACAAATAAATGTTTGAATTTTTGAATTCTTCAGTTAATCATTTTACACTTTACTAAAGCTAAAGAGGTGATAAGATCTTAAATACTCATACATAAAATTTAGAAGTTCACCCAGTTTTGTAACACTTAATAAAATATTACGCACTTTCAATAGCAAAGGAGTGGGAGACAGTCCAGAGTTGATCCAGAATAGTTAATGACCTTCTCTCATCCTCCGATTCTGCTTAGTTGAATTTTACTATAGATTTGGATCAATTTCTTTTCATCATCTTCATCAATGGGCGTACAACCCAGGGTGGGTCTTTGCCTGTTGTAACGTTTGCTTCCAAATGGTTCTGTCTTTCGCAAGAGTCCTCCAGTTTCGCAGATTTAAAATATTCGCATTATCATCGACTTCGTCGATCCATCTAAGTTTTGGGCGACCTTTTCGTCTCTTAGTATAACATGTGGCGCTCAGAATTTGTTGTGGTGGGTATTCTGCGTTTTCTCTAATTATATGGCCAGCTCATCGAAGTCTCTGTATTTTGATGGTGGAGATAATGTCAGGGCTATTATAGAGGTGTCTGAGCTTATGATTGAAACGTTTACGCCATTCACCTCCAACATTCACGGCACCGAAGATGCGACGTAGTATTTTTCACTCGAATATGCTTAGTTTCAATCCATCGTTTTTGCTTATAAGCCATGTTTCACTGCCGTAGGTCAGTACTGGGCGTATGAGTGTTCTATGTAAGTTAATTTTAATAGATCGGCCGTGAGAACTGCTTTTGAGGTGCTTGATGAGGCTGTAATAGCATTTGTTTGGCAACATTATACGTCGCCCTATTTCTGTGCTGATATTGTTTGAATTATTAAGATAGACGAATTCATTAACAACCTCAAAATTGTAGTTGCCGATGGAAAAGAAATTACCAATGTTTTGCTTAGTTGTTGATGAAGGTGACATTATCAATACTTTTTATTTTTTATTTCTATTATATGAATATGCATAATTTCAGCTTATTTTGATATGTTTCTCATTGTATTTTTACTTTTTATCTAGTAATAAAACTGGTCCACCACATGATCTCTATGAAACAGATAAGAAATGGGCTCTTTTCTTTATGCCCAATACTACGGCAAAGGTAAAAATTACGTGTATAATAAAGAATGGCTTTATTTTTCAACTTTCCATTTCCATTTCCATTTGTATTTGTTGAGATTTTCATATTTTCAAATGAAGAATATTTTGGTTCCGATTTCAATGCACAAATTGAATGGAATGAAGGACAAGCAGTTGAGGTACGGATCTCAAAGAAGAACACTTATACCACAGATGATGCTCGACAATTGTCAATTGGTCAACGAAAATGCATTTTCGATGATGAAGTCAAATTGCAATATTTCCCGGGTGCTTATACATTTTCATCTTGCATGAAAGAATGCCGAATAAATAAAGCCATCAAATTGTGTAAATGTAATCCACCATTTTATAAACCAATTAGTAAGTTCGAATCAATCAATCAATCAATCAACCAATCAATCACTTGCTCATTTTATTGTGTCTACTTAACCAGATAATGTACCCATGTGCAATATTAAGGATTTTGGTTGTCTTCATGACTACAAATCAAATATAACAAACATTAAGGATTGTCTATTCTGTGAATTAAGTTGCTCGAAAACAGTCTTCAATATAGACAAACTAATCAAGAAGTTAGTTGATCACCATCACCATCATCATCATCATCATTTGATCAATTTATTATAATAAATTCTTATCGCATTTCAAGTCTGGATCGTCCTGATCATCAAGGAGTTCTTGTTGAATTTCTTACTTGGCCAATTATTCGCTACAAACGTGAAGTACTTTTTGGTTGGGTTGATCTATTGGTGTCTTTTGGTGGCATTGCTAGTTTGTTTTTAGGCTTTTCCTTACTCTCTGGCGTCGAAATTGTTTACTATTTTACATTACGTGCATGCTGTATGGTCTACAAGAATCGCGTAAGTAAATGCAATCACATATTTAAACATGATATCTATGTGTACCTGCCTGTTTCTGTATCTATTATATACAGGAGCAACTCTACGAGATTGAAGAACGTATACGTCATGAACCACCACCGGTCATCGATTTAACACTTAATTTAAAATCGCATTCAAAATGCATGGAATCAAAAAAATCATTAAATAATGATAGGACGTTAAATGATGCCAATGAAAAAGGACATGTCCTTCAAGTTAAACCAGTCGTGGCACAACAAATTAATCACTTTACACGGCAACGCAAAATCGAAAAGGTGATGATTTTCTAGGAAATTACCATATGTTTTTAAAAACACATTTTCTTTTTTCATTTTCAGGATTTCACTGGATATGAGAAGAATCTCTATAAACCGAAATCGAAAGTTTTAAGTAATTTCTCAACGGATGAAACTCATCATTGGCAATATAATCAATATTTACCATAAATGCAACATTGATTTCTAATGAATTTATACATGCATTATAAGTATTATAGGAGACATATTCTATATTCTTCTATATAAATAAAACAGACATCCAGTCCGCATAAGTATGAGATCAATAAACTCGGACAACTTTTCAACGATCAACTTCAATGTTGCCACATATACCTATGCATTTTTTCCTGGAGTTTTTATGCTATCCACTTTCTTGTAACTCACCACTCATCACGATGCTGCTGCATAGATCACCTTCTATTCCGTTGAACCGATCGCCATGAAATAATAATCTTTCATCGACTTTGTAATGTTACTGAGCCACTCTTTTAATTCAAAATAGAATTAATGAAAAAAAAAAAAAGGAACTGATTTATTGTGAGCATTATTTAGTGTTTATTGCATACAAATCGACCTTTAGAATCAAAAGATATTGATTTTTAAATAAACCAAAAATTATTAAAAAAAACTACATTCTCTATTCTCTGGCTTTGAGCTCTTCATTTTCATTTCGTACATGTTCACTGAGAGCGGGGCAAGAGATACACAGAGTGTTTCGTTGTTCACTCGTTGTTTACTGTTTCTTGAATCTTGTGTTATTGTTGTTGTTGTTGTTGTTGTTGTTGTTGTTGTATTTTTTCCTTCATTGTAATATACATATATTAGTAAACATATAGAGTGGACAACTCACTCACGAAATTGTGTCCTTTTATGTTTTGTCCCGTCTACATGTTTTGTCATAAAAGTTTGCTTGACCTTTTTAGTGTTCCCTACCCAATGGGTGCTAACGACAAGACGAGCTGATCTAGCCATGTCCATCTGTCCGTCTGTCTGTATGTATGCAAACTAGTACCTCAGTTTTTGAGTTAGAGGGCTGAAATTTGAAAACTGATAGTGTTTGACCCTTATATACGTACACAAGCCACTAAAATTTCAAAAGCCTCAGAGATCTCTTCACGGATGGTGGTTATCTGTAGATCTCTGTATAAAACTACAAATGTTTCTCAAGTGCCAGTGTTCTACAAACAAAACTAAGCAGAGTCTTGACTGAAATCATTGGAGAAGCGCAATATTTGATTGGCCCCAAAGTACACCGGTTTGAGTATGGAATTATATATTGTAAGTAGTAACAATTTGTTTTCCACGTTTAACTGTGAGTTTGATTTTAAAAGCCAAGTCATTTTTAGAAGTTTTAAGTCTAGCTGATTCCTTTTCAAATTTATGTGGTGTCGCCAAGTAAGCTTTCTGTCGAACGTTAATCCAAGGTATTTTGCTGTTGTGTTGGCCGCAATCATGTTCCATCAAGAGCTGTTGCAATTCAAGGTGAAAGTTACTTTAATGGATTTCTCAATATTCACAACAATATTCCATTCCTTGGCAAAATAGTTGAGGCTGCCCCAAAATCACTATCAGTAGCCAAAAAACCGATATCATCTGTATGTATATGTTGCAACCAATGTTCTTCCATCACTTGAAATAGGTAGGTCAGCAGTGAAGAACGTATAGATGATGGGTGTGAGCACACTACTCAGCCGATGATGAATCAATATATAATTCACAATATATTTCGGAAATAACCGACACCTTTTCGATAGATATAATGAGTGTGGCTATAATAAATTTTCCATTAAAGTCTACATTTAGGCTCAATTGAGAATGGGTATATGTCCATCGAGGATACTAAAAATATGATTAGAATTGTTGATTGAAATTGTTCTAAAAGATGAGGGGAAGATTTCAAAATCGAATGACAAGAGTTTCGAAAAAATTGAGGTATTGAAAAAGTTTCAACATGCGTTTAACATACGCCAAAAGCCTTGAATCGCTTTTCCAAAATTAAGTTCCTTCCTTTTATAACACAGTACAAATCGAATAAGTGAATCGTGGGAAATGTAGATAAAAGTTACTTTAAGAGTACCGGTTTAAGTAACCGATTTCTACTGTACGTAACTCTCCTCTTTTTGATATGTCCTTTTCATTTTCTTTAATTTACAAATACCATCAGTACTGACTATCCTTTCGGTAGGACATTGAAGGACGTTGTTCTCATGGCCTAAACACTATGTAACATATGTAAGAAAATCATAGAAAAAAGCAGAAAACATAAATAATCTTTGGATTTTATATCAAAATTTCGATAATAAAAGCATTCTCAGATATAAAATTTTATTCACATCATTTAAACAGAACAGAACAGAAACGTAAATTTCGGATTAAAATTTATTTTTTTGTTTTTGTCAAAATTTGTGTAAAAAATTTGTCCAATTGCAGTTAAGTTATCAATTGTAAAAAAAAAAAAAACATTAAAAGCAATGTTAAATTTAAACAAATTACTTATCAAATGCCGTCTGAGTTGTCGTCCTTATGAAAAACGTGATTTGTCCACCAGCAAACCGGTAGGACAAAGATTGATTCACATCACATTGGGAAGAAGAAATCATTCCAATATTAAATTCTTTTTTGTTTTTAAGCAAAACTTTAAGGTAGCCGTAGTGGGTGCCTGCGGTGGAATTGGACAAACTTTGTCTATGTTGCTTAAGCTTAATACTCTGGTAACTAAATTGTGTATCCATGATGTCCAGGAACAGACAATGGGCGTAGCAGAAGATATTTCACATATCTGTGTTAAAGGCTTTGTTACTGGTTTTGTAGGGGACGACGGACTTGCTGATTGTATGAAAGGTAAGTTATATATGTAATATTATTATTCAAAAGGTGCGAAACAGTAGGCATCAGTAATGCACATAGACATCCACAAGATCCTGAGATCTCATAAGATACAAGAATATACATATATACAATACATATGTATTTATGAGACAAAGGACTAAATTATTGTAAATGTCTTATTAGATGAAACATGAATGGTACATTTATTATAGAGTTACTTTAGGCTACGGGAAATGTTCTAACAGTTGTAAGCAGTTCGATACAAAAGTATATTATAAAGTTTCTCTTGCAAAACTTTTACTCCATTTATACCACATAGATAAATAAAGGCCTATGTACAAGTAAACTATGTCTTAACAGAAGTATTGCATTGCACATTATCTATAGAATATGTTAATGTAGGCTATATCAGGGTTCCCGAGACTTGAATTGCTTAAGGTCTCCAACTTGTAAATAAATTAAGACCCAAAATATCTGCTTGTAAATGTCTCAACATTAAAATCAAATGGCAATTATTCATAGAACAAAATATTGAAGTATATAGTGTCTAGGGGACCTACGGCTTTGATATTGAATGATAATAATGATTTGAAGAGTCCTGAGACTTGCATCCACATGTCATAATGTAACACTAGATAACCAGAATGAATATGTGAGCAATAGAAAAGTCAAGAATCAGAATTATTATAATTGATAGGGAATTATCGTTTTTCAGGTGCTGATGTTATTTGTGTATCCGCTGGTATGCCTCGTAAGCCGGGCATGACACGTGATCAACTGTTCGAGATAAATGCTGGTATTGCAGCAACAGTTGCTTGCAAAGCTGGCATAGTTGCACCAAAAGCTTTATTGGCCTTTATTACGAATCCAGTTAATAGTATTGTACCAGTTGCAGCTGAAGTTCTTAAATCAGTAAGTTTTTATATATATTTTGTTTGATTGCCATTATCTCATTAAATCTTTATATCTATCATATTCATTGTCAGACATGTGGCTTTGATCCGAGTCGTTTGTTTGGTGTGACAACTTTAGATGTCGTTCGTGCGAAAGCTTTTATTGGTGAATGTCTTTGTGTTGATCCGAAAAAAGTCAATATACCAGTTATTGGTGGTCATGCGGGCATTACAATTTTGCCAATACTATCACAATGTAGACCGGCCTTTAAGGGTAACAACAAAAAAATGCTTGAAATGATGGAACGTATACAAGATGCTGGGACTGTAGTTGTTGATAAAAAGGATGGCAAAGGTTCAAGTACATTGGCGATTAGCTTTGCGGCTGCCCACTTTGTCAATGCCTTGTTGCGTGCCCTCAATGGTGAAACGAATATTGTCGAATGCGCCTATGTCGCCTCTGATGTTACAGAATTACCATATTTCTCCACACCAGTTCTGTTGGGTTGCAAAGGAGTTGAAAAGAACCTTGGCCTACCCAAAATGAGTGAATTAGAAAAGGAAGCTTACAAATGCTTGATACCCGAGTTAAAAAAAAGCATTGACAATGGTATAAAATATGTATCGGAACGTTCTGATTGTTGATTATATTATGCAAAATAATTGTCTAACAATGAAACTTTTTGTACTTTAAATGATTTGATATGATTTCATTATCCGATACGATATGCCTGTAATAATATATTTCTTTAAAGATAGAAAAAAAAAATTGTTCTTTTTATTATTCAATAAATATACATAATTAAATTTTAAACACTAAATGATACAATAGACTTAGGGTGGTAGGGTTAGACTGGGTGGTGTTTTGTTGGAAGTTCAGTTAGGATAGTCTCAGGCGTCTCAGGTATAACTGTAGGCGGCGTGGCAATTATTGGATCTGGCTTATCATTTATCTTTTTAGGAGCTGGTGTAGCTCTATTTCCAAAAATTGCTTTCTCAATACCCAGAATGGGTGCCTCAAATGCCAATGTAGCAAAAATGGAAAGCGTTAGTGAAATACCGAAATCATCCCACCAACGTAAGATCTATAGATCCATATAGACGTATATATTACAATGGAAAATAAGGTTTATCATTGAAATTTACTTACCGCTTCGTAATCCGAGAAATGTGTATCAGTTTGCGTGCGCCCAGCATGTACATTCTGGATAATTCTGTGTATCACATACATACAATAGGTCAAACGACTGAAGCCGGTAAAGAAACTCCAAGACAAGAAATCATTAATAAGACCACCATGACCATTATAACATGCCCAGATAATCCAACCGATAGCAGCAGCCCATGATGTACGACTAAGCGGTTCATACAATGCACCTTCGATTAATGGCGAATCCGGATTCTCGGGGCGAATACGCCAATATGGTCCCCATAGATCGGTCAACATAATACCAAATGCAAGTATCCAACCAAAGATGACCCAACCTTTGGCCAAAGGTATTTGCCGACCACGATTCTTAGTGAATAGGAAATAACCAAAGACAACACCCATTAACCAGGTTGGTATACGGGTATGTGTCGGATAGTATGTGTAGCGTTGACGGTCATCGACGTGGTTGTCTTGCACACGAAATAGTGTAAAATCATTGTGAATGAAAGTGGCAAAAGTGCAACCCAGACACAAGAGGAACAAAATGAATATCGGTATCAATGCCTTTTTGCCCCATTTCCATAGAGGTATAAGGAATAAGGGTGACAAAACATATAATTGGGTATCGACAGCCAAATACCAGGATTGCGACATGCACTAAATAAACAATAAGTATTGTGTTTTATAAAGAAATATTTAAGATGTTAAGTCATAGATTTAGAGTACTCACAATTTGATAGGGAAATACATAGTTCTGCACATAGAGAAGTGTAGCCCACCATGTATTAGAGCAACGTTGATCTTGTGTGCCAACTTTAAACCACATGGGACCGGCACCACTATATTTATATAGTGACATAATATAAAGTATAACAACAGCCACAACTGGTGTCAAACGTATATAACGATGAAAATACATCAAGCCCAGGTTTAGTTTACCTTTTCTATTGAAAATAATACTTCTGTTACGAAATACAGTTACGCAATCATATGGCCATTTAAACTACTTACGTGCGTTCCATTTCACGAAAAGCCCCCCAACACATCAATAAACCGGACATAAAAAAGAATGTGTCAACACAAAGTGTTGAATTTTGTATAAGCATCGAATATGGCGTCTCAAGCCAATTGAAAATTTTATTCTTATTAATATGTGGCAGTTCAAAAATGGTCATATATCCATGGCCAAGGATAACCCACATCATGCTAAAGACACGCAAACCACTGAGACAATGTATGACATTTGGACTATTCACCTTCTTAACGGTAAAGATTTTCGGTGCATTTGTCAACACAGAAAATGCAGTAAATAAAGGCTTTTTGGGTGCCTCATTTTTTGTCTGGACATAATCATAAATACTACTCACAATCATAATGAATATAATAACCGAAAAGAAAACTCTATAAAAAGGGAATTACAAAAAAAAATAAAACAAAGACTTATTATAGATGATGTATAGTATTGTACTTACATGGCAAAGATATCGATGCCACGTAGTTGTGTGGGTTTTTCATAATCGCACCAACTTTCCCTTATCATAGGTGCATTAATGTCAACTTTAGATGCATCATAGTATGTACTAATGACATGCTTTAAAATCAGATCGGTAGTACTTGGATGACATGAACTTGGTACACAAATACCCAATTCGAAAATCTGTGTTGGCTGCTTTTTATAACTGATTGCACGCATCGAAGTGCCATCATTATTTGGTATAACATCCTTCATGAAATTCGTAATATTAATCGATGCCAAACAATATTGACCATGGAGCTCTTGGGTATCAGAGAATTGACGAGCTATTTCAAGGCATTCTTCATATTGACCCATGCTGATGGAATGGCCCCACCAGAGACCAATCGGTAGGCGACCCCATGTATCGGGAACTGAAGGAATATAATATGTAAAATACAAATCAAAATTAATGTGGGCTATATATAATTGATTTCATCAAAGTTAAAACTGAAATAGTTGTTAATGGTTCTTTTCAAAATCAAGTCAAGTTTGGACAATTTAGATAAAAACTTCCATTTATACACCAATCCTTGTACACTTTGGACTTGCTAGCAACTGAAAAGGGCCTACAAGATCAAACACTACAAAAATAGCAAGATTCAAAATATGACGGGAGTCTTTGCGGGGCATTGCACCATTGGGCTAATGGCCCAAATGATTCATGTTCCCCATCAAGAGTTTTGTCGCGCAATTGTGGATATGAGGACAAATTTGAAAGAATTCAACACTTGTTGTTCACTTGCTCTGCTGTTATTTGGGCAATTTAGGGGTCCTGGTATATATTAGGTATACCTTACGATCAAATCCCCTTAGGTAGGGGACCACTCCCATAAAATCAAATATCGCAATGGGCCATAAGGGTTCTGGGTGAACTAGCATTTTGGGGGCTAATGTCCTTTATAACCCAAGGAAACCTATATTTAAACCAAATCCAAATCTGATGTCGTCTATTATCTAAGCGAGCGATAATCAATTCATATATTATTCTATTGTACTCTACAAGGGGCTTTTCTAAACCATAACAGCTCTTATCACAATAAATATGTTTGTGAAAACTATTTATAGCTTTTAAGGTTCCATTATGATTTGAAATGGATTTTTAAAACACCTCATAAAATAAATCTAAAAATTTATGATCCTCATTGATAATGCTTAATCTTTGTTAATAATTTAGTTCCATAAAAAAATAATCAGGTCATTTAAATTTAACACACACACACACACACACAAAATTCATTCATTCACAAATTGAAAAAAATGTCTCTATAGCTTACAATGCAAGGACCATTCTTCATAATGCTCGAGACCCTCTTTAATCTTTGTTATATCCTGATAACACTGATCTTCATTGTAATCGCGATTTAATATATTCTCTCCTTCATTCTTATTTGCTTTCAGCCGTATAAAATCGGAGGCGAGTGTAAAAAAATGATAAGCCAAATCACTTTTGAATGGGGATCTATATAAATCCATTGACCGATTCGCATTCGATCCTATGCTAATCGTGGCATTAGAACACAATACACAAACGGTTAAAACGATGACGACAAGGATATGTCGTTGCATCTTGATCGTTAAATATTCGAAATTATAAAGCTAAAACAATCGATTTAAAATGCGTTGTTGTCGCATTAAGGCGACGAAAACTGATTTCAAATTTTTTGGTGGCATTTGCTTTTATATACAGAAAGAAGTGTTACAATGATCATATTGGTTGGTTGGAAATGAAAAAAATAATGAACGAAAACTTATCAGTCAGTCCGTCCGTCCGTCCGTCACTCCTTCAATATATTAGCCATTGGTCAAAATGAGTGATTAAACGAAATCTATACCTACAAACTTACTTGGCGTAACATATGTATTGTATATTGAAGTAAATACTTAGAAGAGTTTACCATTGATAAAATCCAAACACTTAAAAAACAAACAAAATCAATTCAAATCTGACCAATTGTTTTAATTCAAGTTAATCAGTTTGCTGGGGCTCGTGATGTTTACCGATAAACAGTAGCACCGAAATATGTAGTCAATAGTCAAAAAGTAACATAGAGTATTTGCCTTTTCATTTTTTTGTTCTGTTCTTTGGCTTATCTATGCTAGAAACTGAATAGATTTATATTGTATTATTGTATATTCGATTTTATATATGAGGCAATTGATTTAAGAATTGTGGAAAAGCCCAAACAAGTCAAAACAATAATTTGGGTTCACCGTAACATGCATACATATCTTTTAGACCTTGAATAAGTTTATATAAATTATAAATCAAAAAATGTGAATAACCGACTTACAAATACTCATATGCCTACAAAGTCAAAGGCTTAGGCCAGAAAGCATTTAAAAAACCTAGGATGTTTTCCAGAAGTTGAGAAAATCTAATTCCGAATCGAATGGCAAATGTATTATCAGTCAGTCAGTCAGTCAGTCTAGACCTATGCGATTATCCTCATTCTGATACCCTTGTCTCTTTCATGTTATGTGTTTTCGAAATTGCTTGAATTTTGAATAAATCATACCAGAAGTTTCTTTTCTATTACCTCAATAGGTCCGGAGTTCTTAAGAAATATCCCTCATATATTCCATTCTGAAGCAAACGAAAAGGCTTTAAGTAGCATGGCAAGAATAAGAATAAGAATTTTGGTACCAAAAAGGTCTGTAGGTGTAACTTAATGAAATTTTAAGCCTACTCTGTTAAATTAATCTCTACTTTCAAACTGTTTATGTTAAGTTATTTCGATCTTAAATAAATGATTATTAATTACCCATTTGATCAGATCCATTAATGTTTCAATTTATGATAAAAACGTCTCTAAAGAATGGAACATTACTGCTCCTATAATACGTAATCAAACGTCAAGATTACAATCGTCAACACTTAAATGAAGAATTTTTATTATTAGTTGTATTTAATAATGAGAGCGAGGTATGTACATGTTAAATTTGGAATCCCCAAAGAAGTTCATCACAATTCAGGGATCACAAAATACAATCTGTACATGGAATATTAAGTTTGTTTTAAAGATTGTATTTTTATACAAAAAGCATATTTCCATATTAAATGATTCCATAGATTCGAGTTCTTATAAGGGAATCTTCTACAAATTACATTAATCCGAAGCAGTAAATTTGTATTTAAGAGTTTTGTAGATTGATCGAACTAAAATACATACATGCATGGTGCATCTCTCATACATATATATGGTATCTTTCCCTGCAATCGGAGTGAATGTGTCTTTCATTAAGGGTAAAGGAAATCTTCGATAAAACTAAATTTAATGTCTTGACTCCTTGGTTTCATTTTGAGAATGAATGACGTTTCCAAAATAATCGCAATCTTATCGCAATCTATTCCATAGTTTATTACTATACAATAATAAATTGTTTTTTTTTTTTTATATAGATATCAACCAAATGATTGCAACAAATTTCGGGTAATTCTTAATCTTAATCTTTTGGCTGATATATGTGTGTAGATATACCATATGTACATATATATTGACCCCCAGACTGTTTATTTACTGCTACTCGTACTTAGATTACGAAATGCAATGAATGTCGTGAAATGCAATACAATCCTCTACCTCATACCTTTAGTTACAAAAATTATTAGGTGAAATGTAAATGTATTTCTTTAAATTTTTGGGAAATCAATAACAAGTTTTACTTCTTTTGAATTTATAAAACTATGGTTTGGTAAACAGATAAAACTACAATTTGGTTCAATCTGTCTCCGCCCTGCATAGAAAGGACATGGAAACTTTATATAGTTGGATATTCTTACGAATGGTAGGTATGCACAATTAACTATCGATTATTTAAGTTAAGAACGCCACTAAGTATGATATAAAAAATGAAGTGGTATTACATCTTAATGCAATTTAAGTTTTAATTGTTGGTTTGTTTCTTTCTTTTCTCCACCTTTTACGGGAGTGAATAGTATTATAAATTTGTCATTAAGTATGTAATGCAAAGTACACCACATAACGTATATATATTCTTGATCAGTGCAACGAGACGAATTAATCTGGCCATGTCCGTCGGTCTGTCACTCTGTATGTGTGCAAACTAGTCCCTCAGTTTTTGAGCTAGAGAGCTGAAGCTTTCTTTTTACCATCCGGAATCAGCCGAATCGGTCCACTAGGGGGGTACCTCCCATACAAGCTCCCTACTCAAATGCATATTCTTTTTACAACAAATTTTGTTTTGTCTTTTATGCTATCACATTGAAATTTGAACTAATTGTATTTCTCAAGCATCATTATCCATCAACCATGTAAATTTCAAGATCTTAGGATTACTGAATCGTAAGGCTCCCATACAAAAGGGGTTTTTTAGGGGCTGCTTGAAGAGTATTACATCTTCGGCATGGTTAAAGATACCTTTCGTTCTGGTTTTTATATGCGTTCCATCGATGCATCCAGTAATGGAGGTAATCCTATATTTCGTGAAAAGAAAATGTCTCGATCTCTGCTTTTCATCATCATCCATAGCCAGTTTCACCCACTGGGGGCAAACACACTTAGCCACCAATAAATAGACTGCCCCAGCTGTAGTCATTTTGTTTTCATTTATTTTTTATATTTTTTTGTTGTGTGTTTACAAATTATTCATAAATTTGCCATAATTAACAATTATCAGCAGAGCAGCTGTTTCGAATATCGGATTTTTTTTATGCTCAACCCCGATTATCATCCTTTAACAAGAGTCTTCCCATCTTCTTCTCAACTGCCCTTCACATTCTTTATTTGTATTAATTATATTTTTGATGTTTCTCTTTTATCATCCTCGTCACCAGCATTATCATCACTAGGAAGGAATGTACATATATACAAACGCATAAAGCTAAATCATCGTCGATCTGATCAAGAATATATACATACATAACAAGAAAGGCCGTACTCATAGTGTCCTCTCTGATGCCGACAGGCGACTTATTTTAAGAAAAGCCTCAAACTCGCGCCTTAGTTTTCGCCGTAATCATATGAGCTGGACTACAGAGTGGCATTACAAAAAATGTAATTTGGAGGCACCCGCTAATTACAGTTATTATTTCCATGACTTACGGACTGGACTGCTTACATAGTAATTGTGGGTGTGTTGTTCTTGATAAGTTCTGCACAAAACCAAAGAAAGAGAGAGCTTTTTTATATGTTCTCACTCGCAATAACAGCAACGAGACGACACACACACACACACACACACACACACAGAGAGAGGGAGAAAAGCATCGTCCGTACACTCTTCGTAAAGACACATATCAGTAAAGCATTTTTTATCTTTCTCTTACTCATGCATAAACATTCATTCTCAACGCTGCAGAAAAACAAGGCAATGTGAAATGTGTATCCCCCATCAACTTCTCTCCCCCGCATCTAACGCTTGAAAACTGTAACGTTTTCTATGGACTTACACCTCGTTAAAGATGTTTTACTTCAAAAAGTTTGTTAGATGGGCTATTCAAGTGCCGCGGAGTGTATGTACATATATACTTTATGGGGACTCCGATGTGTACTTCTGTCTGATAAAAAATTTATGACAAATTTAAAATACTTTTCACTGCGTAAAGAGTATAATGAAAGAAGTAGTATTTTTGTATTATTTTTTTTTTATTCAATTCTTCATTTTATATACGCCTTAAAAAAATAATAATATAATAATAATAATAATAATTAGTTTAATTAAAGTTTCTTGTTTGTTTTCTCTTTTCTTTTCATTTTTTCGTCACGTTATAATGCAGTTGTTTTTGTTTTGTTTTGTGTTTTTATTCATCGATCGTCATATAAATTGTTATTACTAATTATTTTTATACTATACAAATATCATGTGTTTGTTAATTATAATTATAATTATTATAATATTATATAATAATCTACAGCATTTGTTTCGATTTAATAATTTTTTTTACTTTGTTTAGTTGTTGTTGTCGTTACATTTCTTTTCTTTTATATTCAATTTATTGTTTTTATTTGTGTTAATTTAGAATTATATTTTTCGATTTTATTTTTAATTTATATATTTACTATTTTATTCTAAATCGCCGAGTTTATATATCAAAACATCATCATCATCATCATCCTTATATTATACAATAATATTTATACATAATAATAATTTGCGTTTCATTTTTGCAAATATAAATATTTTTACGTTTATTTCATTTATATTTATACAATATGTATGTGTATATATATGTATGTATATAATTTATAATATATAAATTTCTTTTATTTTATTTTATTTTATTTTATGTTATTAATTTTTTTTTTTTTTGCAATGCGTGTTTTGTTAATTATCGCGTTTCTATTTTAATGATTAAATAATTTCGCTCTTAAAATTTACAATGTTTTTTTTTTTTGTAATATAAATTATCGAATCGAATTTTATATATATATAATTATTTAAATATATAAATTTTTAATTTATAAATTTTGATGATTTCATTTTTTTTTTTTATATTATATGTCACATTGTTATTCTATATGTATATGTATATGTATATATATATATTGGTAGTGTAGGGTGTCAGGTGTAGTGTATGTTGTGTTGTGTCGTGTTATTATATAAAAATAATAAAGCCTAATTTGTTGTTGCATATTTTTTTATTCTTTTTTTTTTTTAATATTTTTTGTTGTTCTTGTTTGATTGATTTCGTCATCTTTTGCTGATGATTTTCTTAATGTACAAAATAATACCTAATATTTCTTTTATAAATTTTTTGTTTACTTATTTGAATATTTAAATAATTAATTACTTTTCTTAACAAAAAAATTTTTTTTTAATTTAATTATTTTCTTTATTTTTAATTTTAATAAGTGTTAATAATAATTAATTATATATGTATAAATAAATTTGTAATTAATTTAATAATTTTATTTAATTTTTAGTCAGTGCAAAAACTTAGATTTTATTCCAAAAAAAAAAAAAATATTCTTTTTATTTATAAAAAAACATGCACTTAAAAAAATAATAATAATTAAATAATAATATTTCTTTGTTTATTGTGTTTTAATTGGTTAGATGTTTAAAGAAAAAAAAAAAAATAAATAAATAAAGCAATAATAATAATAATCATGTATCTACATACATTTGAGTTGTAAAACTACCGTTGGCCACTATGGATACTATCGCTTGTGAAATACATTACCAATTTCATCATGAAACAATTCGTTCTGTGAATTAATTATTTACAATTTTCACATACAACTAGAGTTGCCCGGGGCACATTGCTAAGCCCCCGACGTGATGTTATTGTTGCTTGATTTTCATGGTCAACGTCAATCAAAAATTTTCTTCTATTAAAAATAGTATTAGTATTTCATGGGTTAAATAGTGTAAAATGTGATATCTGCAGCGTCATCTGGTGGCGAGTTGTAGTAAAATAGATGGCGTAAGAACATATTCCGTGTTCGAATATCTAACCGAATACCAATTTTCATGACGAACGGTTCAACGGTCTAGAAGGTGATCTCTAGTGGTGAGTAACAATAAAGTGGATAGCATAAAAACCTTCTCCATGAAAAAGTACATGTATGTGAGAAATCCTTATATATCCATTATATCCTTCATGTGGTGAATAGTATTATAAGATTGTCATGAAGTTTGTAATGCAAAGAAGGAGACATCGTAGACCATATAAAATGTATATATTCTTGATCAATGCGATTAGACAAATTGTTGTAGCCATGTCCGTCCGTCCGTCTGTCTATATGTATGCAAACTAGTCCCTCAGTTTTTGAGCTCTCTAGCTGAAGCTTTCTTTCTACCATCCGGAATCAGCTGAATCGGTCCACTTCTAATACCTCTTATACAAACCCCCTATTCAAATTCATGTTCTTATTAGAAAAACTTTTTTTTTATACCTATGCATTTTTTTATCATCTTGAAATTTGGACACAATAAGTTTTTGATTCATTTTCATCAACTTTGTAAATTTCACAACCCTAGGATTACTGGATTGTATATTTGCCATACAAAAAACGTTTTCTAGGGGCTGCGTGAAGAGTATTACATCTTTGGCATAGTCGAAGATATCCTTCTTTCTGGTTTCCCCCTTCATTTGTAGTTGCTAGGATGGAAAATCGCAGCAACAGCGAGTCAGAGTACGAGCATCATACCGCAAAGAAGGGGTTTTCGAAAGTGTGGAGATTTTTTGATAGAACTGAGAAAGTCACATATGCCAAAGGTTTACAAAAGCCCAATCCCTTTGCCCATCTTAAACGAGGTCATCCTGCCACCAATCGTGAAATGCCGAAAGCATTCGAAGTTTCATCCATTCGTTAGAAAACTTTTGTTAGTGCATTAATGCGTATGATTGCAGTGGATCTTCAACCATTTAGATTTGTTGAAGATAAAGGTTTTCCCGAATTTGTAAAATGCCTTGATCCTCATTAAGTGTTGCCTTCTCGGTATACTCTGCAAAATGAGCACATGCCCGACATATCAACAGAAATTTACAAACAATTCTGAATGATGTTGAACATTATTGTGCCATTACAATGGATTGTTGGACTACTTACAATTTAACCGATAGTATCGATAGTGTCGATAGTTTTCTGCCAACATATCGAAAATATCGAATGGGTCGACTATGGATAGTTTCACAGCTCTAATGTGCATAGTCATGTATGTATAAGATAATTATTAGTTTTTTTTTTTTGTTTTTTCATATATATATTATATATAATTATATATATATAAATTTAATGGTAATTTACAATAATTTATTAATATTTTTTTTTTATTTTTTATTTTTTTTTTTTTATTTTTTATTTTTTTTTTTTTTATTTATATTTTCACTTTCGTTTCTAAGGCGCCTTCTCTCATTTCTCTACTCATCTCTGAATGCTTAAATTATAATTAATAAATTTGAAAAAAAAAAGAGGAAACATTTTCATTTCTCTTTGTTTTTCTCTTCCTTTCTTTATCTATACTTTTCCTTTCTTTTCATTTATTTCTTTCGATTTTTTCTTTTTGTTATTTTTCATTCTTTCTTTTAAAAAACTAACAATTTTTTTGTTTTTTATTATTTTTTTTTACAATTTTGTTTGTTATTTATTTTTTTTTTTTTTTCGTTTCAGTGGATTTTTTTCATTTATCTTGTAATTTTTTTTTTTTTGTTTTTTTTTTTTTTATATAAAAAAACTTAGAAACTAAAGAGACCCAAGTATATGTAAAAACCTTTGTTTTTTTTTTTGTTGTTGTTTTCCTAATTTTAATTTCTATTTTTCTTTATGTTTTTCGTAATCACAAACTTGTTTTGGAATATGCTTTTGTTTTTTTCAAAAAAGAATATCTTCTTCATCATCGACTTTGTTTTTGTGTTCATCACAGTCGTCGCCATCATCAGCTGCTCAGTTCTCAAAAAAGCAACAGCATACCATTCAATTGTGGATGGCACTCGATGCCATAAACACCACAAACAGTGTTGCCATTTAGAACAGTGTTGCCATTTACAAAGGCAACGATAATTTTATTTGAAGGCAAGTACATCAGTACATAATATCTATTATCTGTTCGAGGAGGCCTCACACAGTTTGATCTGATATTAATATTATTATAAATATTTGTATCTTTGTCTTTGTCATGATGATCTTTTTCTTCGATTTGGTACATACAAAGTATTTCTTGATGAAGTTTTGTAAGAAGATAAACATTTTTGAATCTTTTTCAACAATTTTCTTTCCACTACTGGATTTTCTTCTCCTACACATCCACATCCACATCCACATCCACCTTCATCATTATCATTATCATTATTATCATCATCATTTTCTCCTTCTTTTGTTATCACTGTTTTTTGTGGTTTTTGCTTTCCGTTTCGGTTATGTGTTTAGTACGTTTCCTTTTTTTGTTTTTTTTTTCTTTTTTTTTTTTTTTTGCATGGCTTGAGGTATTTTTTTATAAACAGGATGAGAAGATCTAATCCCTTGTTTTCAATCCGATCTGCGATCCAATGCGAACACTCGTGGGTTTTGTGGTTTGTTGTTATTGTTGTTAATATTGCTAATGATTGTTTTTGTTTTTATTTTCTAATAATTTTTTCGTAATTTCTTTTCTTTGTTTTTTTTTAACATATTTTAAATTTTCTTTTATTCTATTCTATGCTATTTATTTTATTTATTTATTTTTTGTTTGTTATTATTACTTTTATTAAATGTGTATTTTATGATGATCTTTACAAAAGCAGCAAAAGTAAACTGGCGGCGTAAACTTTCATTTGTTTTGCTTTCAAATACACAATACAATAATAATAATAATAATAATAATAATAATAATAATAATAATAATAATAATAAAAGTTTATAAGAAAAATACAATAATTTAATTAGTTTTATCAAAAAGAGAAAAATTGCTTTTGTTTCTGAGGTTCTAAGTATTTTCATGTCTTTTATTTTTGGTTTGTGTGTGTGTGTGTGTATTTTCGTTTTTGTTTTTGATACTAACAACAACAACAATAACAAAACAAAATGCATCCATTTAACTTTCACTTTCACTCTCACGCAGTCTGTATATTCTTTCCCCATTTATCAATAGTATTCACCAAACCCAACAAATTCCTTAACAGATGCACACATAGATACATTAACTCATACATATATGTACATAGAATAGTATAGAGAGAGACCTGCATGAATGCCTTCATTCCATATCCCAATTTGAATACACTCGTCATCATATGTTTCCAGTCATTAGGATTGGCCATTTTACCGAAGGCGGAGGCGAAAGTGCATAGCTTGACCTAGAGCATAACAAAAAGAGTAGCATTCGCCCATGTGTAGTGTATCAAATAGATAGAAATAAAAAAAAAACAGAAAGAAGATTATCTTCGACTATGCCGAAGATGTAATACCCTTCACGTAGCCCCTAGAAAAGGTTTTTTTGTATGGGAGCCATACGATCCAGTAATTCTAGGATCTTGAAATTTACATGGTTAATGAATATATATCACAACCTTTTTAAATTTTATTTCGATAGCACAAAAAACAAAAAGTTTTTCTAATATGAACATTAATTTCAATGGTGGTCTGTATGGGAGTTACCCTCCCCTAGGGGACCGATTCGGATGATTCCGACAAATGTGCTGCGTATGGTAAAAATAAAGTTTTGTGCTCTTTGTTGCGCAGCTCTCTAGCTCAAAAACTGAGGAACTAGTTTGCATACATACAGACAGACAGCCAGACAGACAGACGGACGTGAAGAGTATAAAAAACTGACTGGGATCGAAACTCTGACGATCTCACGTTTACCAACGACTACAATTGTGTGGTCGTTTTCGAAGCGACCAAATATTGTGAAAAAACGTGTTTTAAATTTGATATATTATAAAATAAATAATATTTTTTGGGTCAATTTTGATAAAATAAAGTTCATTCCGCGTGTGCCAAATAAAGCTTCTTGGGTTTGAGTAATTTGATTTTGTATCGAATGAATGGCTTTTAATTGATACATAAATTTGAAACTAATAAAGTCTAAGAATTTATTATATGTACGAGTATAAGATAAATGTATTTAATGAGGTTTTGTTCTTGTTGGAAAACTAATAAGAAATAATTTCTGGTGATTAAGTACATGGTATACCAAGTTCTAACTCATAATATTTTATGTAATTTTTCTTGTAAAAAGTTGAGTGTGGCGTACAGTAGAATAAACAATGATTACTACTTATTCCCAGAAGAAATACTGACGCATTTTAATCATGGCTTAGAACAGATCTTTGACTGTGATTACTATACTGAATATGTTATGGAATATAATTAAGGTTGAATGAAGGTTCTTTTATTTTTCATATTTTATTAAGATTTATGTTTAGTCTAGTTTTTAACTGTAACCCACCCCGGGTCCACATTGTAACAAATTTATGATTTCAGAAAACTTGTATAATTTCATTTTACGGTAAATAAATAAATAAATAAATAAGCAGACGGATGACACTCTCCCTCACTTGTGCCTACGGCTAAAACAAATGACAAGCGAGTACACAATATCACATTAAGTTATCCTCTTGTAATGCCCTCCGCCCTATAAACTGTTTTCTTCGATGCGTTTTGCAGATCAGGTTAGACACGCGTAAATACATCTCCGTTTAAACATCGTTAAGAGACGCGTGGAGTCGTAGGCGAAGTTCCGTTACAACACTAGAGATGCATGAATGCCCGGTTCGATTCTCTAATATACATATGTACATATATATATGCATAGATACTTGCATTCACATACACAGATACAGATCCACATACATACATACATGCATATATAGAAATTAAAATATAATTTTGTCTTTTTTTTTAATAATAATTTTTGTTTTTTCTTGTTGTTGTTTGTTGTATGTTTCTGAGGTTTTTTGTTTTTGTCCCGCTTATTTACATCTGATGAAAATTAATTAAATATTAATTTGTTTTTGTTTTGTTTTGTTTTTTGTTTAATTATATATCTAATTTATAATTTTATCGCAATTGAAGGCCATCATTATGTTAGATTACATAGTTCAATATTCTATTTTTTTGGTTTTTTTTTTTTTTTTGTATACCCTTCACACTGAAAAGGAAGGAGAGAGGGGAGCGGTAGGAGTAGGAGGAGTGGCAGAAGCAAGAATCAGGTCATGTTCATTATATTCCTCCAACTGTTGATTTGTTGATTGTAAGTCTCTTTTATGTTTGGAAGTATCGAACTGAATTACTGGAAGACGAGACAAGTTAACATCGACCCAAATCGAATCAAATCAACTTCCGTTATTCCCTAGATTTCTATTCTATATACTTCTTCTTATATTTTGTAATAATAATACAATAATTTACAACATATTCAAAAATATAACAATCGATGAAATAATAAATTTGATTTATTGTATGGAAAACTTTTGTATTGCTTTAGGTAATCAAATAAAATTTCACAAAATCTTTTAGAGTCTAAAATTTAGACCAATCGGACAAATACCTTATACAATAACTAAAACAAAAAAAACAACAACCTAACTTATAAACTGGGGCTGTCCAACCCACTGCCTGCATCCCAAATCATCATGTCTTCTCTTAATATGGTCCAAGGAAACAAAAAGGCTGGACATCCCTGATAAAAACTAATGTCTAAAATTATAATTATTCACGTCCACCACTATCGTCATTATCATCAGTTGAGTAGAAAGGTGTGAAAGGTATGAAAGCTACTTCTTCGGTGGAACCGGAGCAACCTAAGGTTCTGGATTGATTTCTAATATTAATTTTTGTTTAGTTATACGCAGTATTGCTTTGCCCAATGCAGTCTCACTCACATGACATGATAACAACGATACATCAATAACAATAATAGAGAAATAGAAATAAAATATGTATTCATACTATAAGATATGGAAGATATTAAGATATGGAAGATATTATTAATAAAAAGAAAAAAAAATAATAATAAATGACGGCTACCGAATGATGTACTTGGAACAAAGTGAGAATGTTTGTTGTTTTTTTGTCGTTAATTTCGTGTTTTATTGATGATTTGTTTCTCACTTTGCCTTAGTTAAGTAAATAATCTAATTAATCTGTAATTAATAAAACAAAACCAAGATAAATTAAGAACAATTAAAAACACCATAAAACCAGAAAAAATGGTATCTTCGACTATGCCGAAGATGTAATACTCACTCTTCACGCACCCCTAGAAAACGTTTTTTGTATGGGAGCTATACGATCCAATAAACATAGGATCTTTAAATTTACAAAGTTGATGAATATGAATCAGAAACCTCTTGTGTCCAAATTACAGTTTGATAACGCAAAAAACAAAAAAGTTTTTCCAATAAGAACATGAATTTGTGTAGGGGGTTTGTATTGGAACTACCCCTTCTGATCGTCCGACGGTCTTGAAATTTTAGTGACCTGTGTATATGCATCAAACACTTCCAGTGTCTAAATTTCAGTTTGATAGCACAAAAAGCAAAAATGTTTTTCTAATAAGAACATGAATTTGTGTATGGGGTTTGTATGGGAGACCCACCCACCTAGTGGTCCGATTCGGCTGATTCCAACTAATGTGCAGCTTATGGTAATAAGAAAACTTTGTGATTTTTGTTTCAGTTGTCCAGCTCAAAAACTGAACAACTAGTTTGTGTACATACAGACAGACAGATAGACGGACATGCCTAGATCAACTCGTCTCGTCGCGCTGATCAAGATTATATGTATGTATGGGGTCTACGATGTCTCCTTCTGTGCATTATAAACTTCATGACAAACTTATAATACCATTCACTGCGTGAAGAGTATAAATATTAAAATTAATGGAGGCAAAAATTTATAGTTGTATAAAAGAAACAAAAATTGGAAGTTCCTTAGTATAAAGATATATATTGAAATAGATCAATTAATTAACCATTAGTCATTTCTCAGTAGTTAAGTAGTAACTATATAGAACTAAACACTGCAAACAAAAAAAAAATAATAATAATGAAGTATCTTATAACAATTTTTAAATAATAGAAATTAGAAGTAAAAATAATAAAATAAATTGAATTTAAAATTAATTAAATAATAAAAAGAAATATTATTGGAAAATAAAATTAAATTAAAAGACAAAAAATCAAAGCAAAGGAAAATAAAATAACATTAAAACAAAATAAGAAAAATTGAAACAAACTTCAATAAAATTTAAAAAATAAGTCAATGTATCAAAATAAATTTGAAGTATGAAAGGAAATAGATTTGGCGATGGGTGTAAGTGAGGTAAAATCTCCCATAACATGAAAGCCAACAAACTTTGATGTTGCTGTTAGTCCAGTTATGAGGATAGTTGTCCGATTATGGATCAATGGATTGGTTTCGCTTCTAATGATAAATTTCACTGTCTCTAATCGCTGGCATTCTCCCCCAGGCGGACATGTCTCGCGACTGTACATTTCTTCTTAGTTTGGGAACAAAATACATTCTAGTGGGCGGGCGATTTTACTGAGCACCTTAGCTATCCGTCCACAGGAGATTTTACTATACATCAATTTGTATATTTTATATAATTATACTCTTTACATAGTGAATAGTATTATAAAGTTTATCATGAAGTTTGTAATAGACAGAAGGAAACCTCATAAAGTATATATGTATATAGAGTGGAGACTCGGTATAACGTCACTCGATTTAACGTCAAACTCACTAAAAAGTTGAAATTACTTAACTTTGGTTGGTTTACCTTGTTAGTCATATAATAATGATTTTCTTCTCTCCACTTAACGTCAACTTTCAATAACGTCGAGAGAGTTGGTTAAGCCAAGTCCGCCTGTCCGTCTGTACGCATGCAAACTGGACCCTCATCAGTTTATGAACTAGAGAGCACCATATGCTGTACATTTGTTGCAATCAACCGAATCGGACCTCTAGGAGGGTTACCACCCAAACAAACCCAAATTCAAAATCTTGTTTGTTTTTTATATTATCGAACTGAAATTTCAATATTATAAATGTCTGATCCATACTCAGGAACCATTTTAATTTTAAGATCTTAGAATTACTGGATTGCATAGCTCCCATTGGGGTCTCTCTATGAGTTAAAACTCTGTATGTATACTGACTCTAACCTAAACATAAGTCAAATCAAGTCATTTCTATGTGCTCAATCAAAGTGGCGTTTGCAAAAAAATATTCTAGGTGATGCATGAAAAGTATTACAGCTTTAACATAGCCATAGATAACCTTTTTTATATACCGAAGTAAAGACATCTTGACTTATACTAAGTAATACATATGTGTGTAACAACTGAAAAGTTGGAATGCGGGCAATTCGGGATATGTAACAAAACCATCTCCTCAATCAGATCACTATGTGAAGCAGAACACACATATATTATAGTAGTAGAATAAAGAGTGTTTTTGGGCTGCCTTGGTCAACTCTGGAACATGAGAATTTCTTAAAGTTTTTTTTTCGTCTATCAAAGGAAAGTAGGATGATGATGACTTGCGATCCATACTTCATCATAAGCATAACTTAATAATGAAAATGTATTATAAAAAACGAAAAATACAAAAAAATAAATAATGAAATGAAATAAAGAAAAGAAATGAAAAAATGTTGAGTGTTTTTTTTTATGTGTGTGTATATAAGCAGCATATAGAAATACATATTTATATATTCAAATGATTCAATGTATAAATAAAAAGAGAATTTCATAATATTGTTGTAAGTATAATAATTAATTATGTATAATGTCACAATAAAATTAATAATATTATTAAACTAAGAAATTTCAATGGTTTACAAAAAAATTAAAAAGTAATTGTTTCTTGTCGTTTGTAAATTAAATAAACTGATTGAGTAGAATAAGAAAAACATCCTAATGATTAATTAAACCTAAATTACAATAGATATTTTAAAATATAAGCTATAAATTTCATTATACTGTCTTTTCTTTTAATTTTTTTTTTCTTTTTTCTTTTTTTTAATTATAATAATTATAATTAGAAATTATAGAATATAAAAAAAAAAGTTTATTTTGAAATACATAATATTTGTACATATATAATTCTAAAAAAATTATTATCATAATAGAATAATGGGTTGGTAGGTAGGTAGAATAAATGGTAGAATAGAGAAAACAAAATGGAAAAATTAAATTATATCTAATTCAAATGGTACAAATTAAATAAATTAACTAAATTATATACAGTTTTATGTTTCAATCTTCCATTATTCAACATCAATCATCACCTTCTACTACTATTAAGAGTGTTTCAAGTTTTCAGTTTCCATCATTCACGTGACACAAACAATAAACAAAAAGCAAAAGAAAATCCAAGAGAAAATTATTGAAAACAATTTTTTTCAAAAGAAAAAAATTACCAAAAAATTCCAGAGGATTTCAAATGCAGCTGCAGCATATAATATATAAATTTATGTCTTTTCATGTCTTTTAATTTCAAAAAAAAAAAAAGTATTTATTTGTATTTTCCTTTATCATATGAAATAAATGGAAACAAGAGCAAATTTCATTACAAAAAAAAAACAACCAAGCACAGACAGACAGACAGACAGGCAAAGAAATGAATTGCGATTTAAGAGATTTGATTGATCATCTGCAAAATAGATAGACAGACAGACAGACTGATACATATGTATATATAAACAGAGAGAAGGATGACAGTCAAGACAGACAAAAGTCAATTCACGAGACAGTCAAACTACTACACAAAAACCTGTTTATATTTTTCTACTGAATGATAAACATGGATACAATTGTAAATAGATTTTAAATTGAATTGTTACAGATATAAAACACACATCAAGATCATTGTCGTCATCATCATCATCATCATTATCATGAACATGTGATTTGATCTACATTGAGAAAGTGGGGCGGGGCAGGTTTATATAAATTTTATATTTAAATATTATTTCAATAACTTCTTCTTAATTTCCTTTCATTTATTAAAAATTTATACAGTTCTTCGCTTATTTCATTAATTAATTAATTTGTTTGTTTTGTTTTTAATTTCTTTTTTGTGTTTTCGACTTAATTCTTAGTATTGCTTTTAATTATATTTGTTTATCTCTTAAGATTTTGTTTAGTTTTGTGTAAAAAATTTGCAGTTTCTTTATGTTTTATATTTAAGCGTTTGTTGGTTTTTTTGGTTAATCCAAGACTCACAGTAGTACAGTACAGTACAGTACAAGTGAAGAACAAATATTTATGTAATTATATATGTATTTATATAGTAAGAATAATAATAATAATAGTAATAATGATTAAACAGAGACCCACATATGTACTATATAAAAAATTAATTACTTATAAAAAGAAAATAAGCAAACAAAAAACAAAATACGAAATACAATTGAATTTGATTTTGAGAGATGTTTGAATGACTGAATTTGATTTAATTCTCTTTTGAATTTGTATATGTTATAAATAATCGTTTTGATCCTTAAGATTGAAACAGACAGTAGAGACAATGATGAATGATTTTTTATGTAATATATCTTCTCAATTGCAACAACAACATATTATTATATTGACTCCTTCTTCTTCTATTCTCTTCACATCTCTTCTATAAAATGTTCAATTTTTTCTAATTTTCATATCATTTTGTTTCTTTTGTTTCTTTCGTTTTTTAAGTTTTTTTTTTTTTTTTTTTTTTTTTGGTCAATTTTGCGAATTGCGGTTTGTTTTTCATAAATTTTGTTGTATTGCTAATACATAATTTAGATTAATATAGCATAGTATGTATATATAATATAATTTAACTATATTTTCATCATTTGAAAGTTGCGCTGGCTACATAAATTTCCGAGTTTTACAGTTTTATAATTAATTATATATTATATAAACATAGAATTAATTTAAAAAAAAATATATATATATATATAT